>JBBBDQ010002057.1:515000-577500 GCA_037127315.1 Ascarosepion bandense
ATATAACATAAATATATATAATGACTGGCTCCTCATATTTAAGGATACTATGCTGAGCGGACTTTAGTTACAGTTTCTAGGAGAGTACAGATTATCTAGCATGAACGACAGTCTGAAAAAAATTCAGTATACCCAAGACCTCGGTCACAATGACTTGTGACTTCAAGCTAGCCCAACCATCAATGGATATTCATAAAGGTGTCTTCCCAATTTCATTCACAAGGCTTGGGTTGACCCGCGGCATGGTTTTCAAACACTTTTTAAAGGTGATCGCCTCCTCCACACTGATAACATCAAGAAGTCACCTTTCTGACAAATTGACCATGGCAATATTCAAACCTAGGGTTCATGTTCAAAAAGTGAATGTTCTAACTAACGAGCATATATATATATATATATAAACTTATTTATAAATGAAACTTTGTGTGTGTGTGTGTGTGTGTGTGTGTGTGTGTGTGTGTGTGTGTGTCCATTACCTATAGACTCTGAAACTGCTGAACCGATTTTCTTGAAAACTTACACAGTTGTACTGTACTTAGTTGGTTCTAAGCTTTCGGCTCACATGAGCCATCTTCAGAGAGGTTACAGGGATGTTAACATAAAGACATCCACTATCAAAGACAATTTTATTTTTTATTGACATAAAACCTTCCTAGGCAACGATAACAGTTGCCAAATAGCAAACGCAGTTCATAAATTTGTAGTGTGGTTTTATGACGTCACACCGCATGAGGGCTCAAAATGTTAACAGAACCATATATTTAAATGAAATGTAATGTGTTATGACCAGATTTAAACATGATTTTATTAAGTGTGGGTTGTTTGGATTTAACGTAGATGGCCTCCAATATCTGAAGGTGCTTTTTACTGCGTATATAAGTGAGGATTATTAGTATTGTTGACTAAAATCTGTCTCATATTACCTACATGGCTATGTTTTTCTATGAAATGTTGTTTAATTGTACTCTGATAGATATATCGTTCATTCAGTGAAATGAATTAGAGCACTCTAGCTATTGGGCGCGTATAATGATATGTGCTAAAAAGTCCGCCTACTTCCACCGAATGCCCATAGCCCAGGGGTAGAGTCACCGACTGATGCCATTTCGGTCGGGTTTCAATCCTGGGCAAAAAAGCAATCGGAGTCTAATCGTACTGATGAGCTGTGATACGGCGAAACAGATCTGTCTGCAGATGACAATATATATATATATATATATAGTGATGATCCACGTATACTGTCTTAATAATATGTATAGGAAAACTACTAAAAAGTAGTAAATTTAAAAATGTATTTTGTTTGACAATATTTTTTTATTTCTATTATTATATTTGATATTTCAGACCGTCCTCGGCCTTTCATCAGAAACAACTGATTTTAAAATTTAAATTAGAAGTGTTTTACGAGGAGCATTCGTAGAGAGATTGTTTACATCACGTGACACAGAAAGCGACAGATTTTTTTAAATATTTGTAAACATAAACCTATCTTTAATAATACTTACAAATTTTGTTTTAGAGAAAATTTTTTAAATTTTATCTAAAAAATGTTTAACTATTGAAATATTTATAAAGATTCAAAACACCTAAGTCCCTATTTAACCCTAGCCTATATGTATTTAATTTTAAAATCCAGTATTTTTCTTTCTTTCTGCTTGAGTATTCAGTATTTTTCTTTCTTTCTACAGACTCATTTCTTTCTACATAGACATTTCCTTGTAAAGAAATATAAAGCATTCATTGATTAAGTAGCCAGAGAAGGTTTCCGTTGAAATTAAAAGAATATTTCAGGATAATATGTTTCCAAGTTCACTGTTATAGCTTTTCAAACATTGATGAGGGGTCTCTTGCCTAATATTTTGTTTCAGTCAGGGATGCCTGTGAGTCTTGTTCAAACCTGGTGAACTGGGATTACATTATCACTTGAGAATTTTGTAAAAATGCTAACAACTAAAATGCAAAGTACCTGTAACTTGAAGAGTAAATAAGGACATAACCAAGTCGTTGACGTTCCACACTACTTCAAATAAAAGGTTAGGAAGGAAACCCCATCAATGCTAAAAAGTGTGACAGCAGCACGTAGATTTGGCATTTTTTTTATTTTGCTGAGAAATTTTCTGAAAAGAAATATTTTTATATATTTCAACGGATAATGACACTGGCCGCTTGGTCAATGGATGCTGAATATTAACTCATGACTTTACAGCTAATATTGCAATTGCTGCAGTGAGTTCAGTCCTCACTAAATCAGGTAGTCTTGAACATGACCAAATATAACATTAAATCATTGTATGCTAAGACAAATCAATTTTCCTTTATGTATATGCATTACAAATTTATCTACAAAACTATATTTTTGCCCTAATCGTATATGTGTGTCTGATGAGTATATATATATATATATATATATATATATATATATATATATACACGTTATTTCCTGGTGAATCAGAAGTATAGGCTTATTTCAGGCAAACCATCATCAGCTTCCGTCTTTATTGTTCAGAAGATTTTACATGAATCTTACATGAATTTTACACGATTCGTGTAAAATCTTATGTACAATAAAGACAGAAGCTGATGACGGTTTGCCTGAAATAGGCCTAATCTTCTGATTCACTATGAAATAATGTGTCTGTCTTAATTTTTCTTATATTTGCTCTATATGTATTTATATACATATATACTTAGAGCTCTCTTAGAGAGTCATCCTACCACTGTATGTACAGGATACTTCTTTGGATTCTTCTATATCTACACTGCATGCTGATATATATATATATATATATATATATATATATATATATATAATAATAATAATATTTATTAATAAATTATAACATTGATATGTTACAATATCACTACAAAAGTAGCTATTTTGTTTTGACACTTTTTGTGTCTTATCAAGTGATGTGGTTATTTCAAAATGAATCTTATATATATATATATATATATATATATATATATATATATACATATATATATATAAATCAGAGAACAGGTTTAAATTTTTAACGACTAATTTCAAACACAGAATGATTCGATAAATTTATTTTCATATATATATCTTCTTTCATGTGCCTTGTCCCTTCAGGACGTAGGCGATCATGGCCTTCCACTTTTCTCTATCCCTGGTGGCTCTGAGCACGCCTTCTCCTGTTAAACCATGCAATCCTCGTTCCGTCATCCACCTGATTAGGTCCTTCAAATATGTTATCCACTGCTTTCCCCTGTCTCTTTTTCCCTGTATCTGGCCTGTTAGTATCAGATTCTCCAAGCCCTTTTTCCTCATGGCATGTCCCAGGAACTTCAGCTGTCTCTTCCTGATGCTCAGTATTAATTTCCTTTTTGTTTCCATCATTTCCAAGACCTCATTATTGCTCACATGCTCAATCCATGATATTCGCAGCATCCTTCTGTAGAACCACATTTCAGTTGCTTCAAGTGTTTCCTTCATCTTTGATGGTATTGTTCAGCATTCACTGCCATATTGAAGGACGGAAAGCATGTAGCAATCCAGTACTCTCTTCCTAGTTTCTAGCGAAATTGTTTCTTAATACTTTACTCAACTTCAGAGTACAGCAACCTATCAGTCAAACTTTTGGGATATTGATCTGGTCAGTTAAGTAGCAGAGGGGGTTGTTAATCAGTTTCAGCTGCTTTGTTGTTAATGAAATCAACAACAGGTGCTTCAGAGGGGCAATGAGACACCCCCCCCAAAACAGGAATGGTTGAGGCCACTGATACTTATCTCTTCTCATCTCTTTTGGCTGATTTTTTACTGACTGATTTTCTACTACTGTAGTTTTTCATTTGTTTTGAATCAACATCTCTGTTGATAGCATGGTACGGTACCTGGACGCAACAGAGATTGCACAAGTAGTGCAACTCCTCCAGTATAGCACATCAATACATGCCGTTTCAAAAATTTTTGCTGTGTTTCCCAGCACAATCTGAAAAGCATGAAGAAGATTCCAGGAGACAGGTAGTTATTCCAGGAGAGCTGGACAGGGCCGTAGAAGATCCTTAAACCTGCATTAGGATCGGTTTCTGTGCCTTTGTGTAAGGAGGAAGAGGATGAGCATTGCCAGAGCCCGACAAAATGAACTCCAGCAGGCCACTGGTGTTAAATTTTCTGACAAAACAATCAAAAACAGGCTACATGAAGGTGGCCTGAGAGCCCAACGTTCTGTAGGGGGGCCTATGCTCACTGCCCAGCACCATAGAGCTTGATTAGCATTTGTCATAGATCACCAGAATTGGCAACTATGCCACTGGTGCCCTGTGATTTTTACCGATGAGAGCAGGTTCATTCTGAGCACATGCAACAGATGTGAAAGGGTCTGGAGAAGCTGTGGAGAACGTTATACTGCCTGCAACATCATTCAGTATGACATGTTTGGTGGTGGGTCAGTGATGGTCTGGGGAGGCATATATTGTAATTTTGTTATTCTTCTTCTTCTATGTGCTCAGTCCCTTCAGGACATAGGTGATCATGGTTCTCCATGTCTCCCTATCCCTTGTAGCTCTTAGTATAATTGCTCCTGTTACACCTCGCAACCGTTCCATCATCCACCTGATCAGGCCCTGGAAATATGTTATCTGCTGCCTTCCTCTGTTTCTTTTTCCTTCTATCTGGCCTGTCAGTATCAGGTTCTCCAAGCTTTCCTTCCTTATTGCATGTCCCAGGAATTCTGTTGTCTCTTCCTGATGCTCAGTATTAATTTCTTTTTTGTTGCCATTCTTTCCAACACCTCATCATTACTTGTATGCTCAGTCCACAATATCCGCAGCATCCTTCTGTATAACCACATTTCCGCTGCTTCAAGTTTTGTCCTCATTTTCGATGATATTGTCCAGCATTCACTGAGTTTATTGAAGAACTGATATCACATAGCAATCCAGCACTCTTCTTTGTTTCTAGTGAAATTTACCAGAATCAAGCAAGCACAAAAATTTATATGTTGGTAAGAAAGTTACTGCATATATATATATTTTTTTTTTCTAAACATATACTGTTAAATATAACAGACAATGAATGTCTATTATGTTTAACCATGAGCCATTCTAAACATTGTATTTTGGCTTTAATCAGAGGAAAGTAAAGACAAAAATTGTCTAACATTTCGATATCTTTTATTCTGCTGGTTCTAAGCTTTCGGCTCACATGAGCCATCCTCAGAGAGGTTACAGGGACATTGACATAAAGACATCCACCATCAAAGATGATTTTATCTTGATGTTGACATAAAACATTGCTAAGCAATGATAACAATTACCAAATAGCAGATGCAGTTCATAAATTTGTAATGTGGTTCTATAATGTCACACCACGTGAGAGACCGAAAAGTTAACAGAACCATATGTCTAAATGCAATGTAACCAGATTGAAATGTGATTTTATTAAGTGCGGGTTATTTTGACTTAATGTAGATAGCTTGTTGACTAAAATCTGTCTAATATTATATACATGGCTATGTTTTCCTAAGAAATGTTGTTTAATTAAACTCTGATCAGAAAGGTGACAGGTAAGTCTATGGGAGAGCATGGTTGTAGTAAAACCAATATATGTAGTGGGTTTATTATTAGTACCAGAGATACAATCTCTGAACAGGCAAATAATTTGATACAAGACATTGGTTTTCTGTAGAGGACTTAGTTGTGTGATTGTAGGGTTATTGGTGACTATGAGGTCAATGGTTTTAATTTTTTTATAATTAATGATGAATTTAATTTGATTATTATTATTTATTGGTTTAACATTTCTACGTATTATGTTTTTGAGTGTTGTTTCATCTTGTTTGTAATTATTATGCATTTGGTTGCAATAAGTTAATAGTGTTATGTTTATTTTGATGTTATTTTGAAGTTATGTTATGTTTATACATACATGAATATATATATATATATATATATATATAAATGAGATTATAACTATACTTGTGTCGAAAGACCTTCCACGAATCTATGAAGAAGGGAAAAAATGGTTTTAAAAAAAGAAAAAGCTACATACATGAACATCGGTCAAAAGGGTTCGGACTGAGTCAGCACGTAGCCCAAAGAAAAAGCCCTGATATGAGTAATCAACTAACAAAAAGTGCTCAATACTTAGGAGAGCAGAATAAGTAAATATCTAGTGAACCAGACAGACCTACCTAGGTTTCACCTAAATGGGTTGTCAGGAAAAGATTTCCCTGAGGATCCATTTAGGTGAAACCTAGGTAGGTCTGTCTGGCTCACTAGGTATTATTTACTTATATATACATACATATATATATATATATATATATATATATATATATATATATGCAGGGGTTGTTCATTGTAGTGTAATGCAAACTGGCTCTGAATGAGAAATCAGCAAGCTGAGTGCAAGTACCATTTGAATTCGCTTCATTCACTTATGCGCAAATACCCTTGGGGAAGGTATTAATCAATCTTTTCTTTCTCTAGCTATAGGTTGAATAGCAGGACAGATTGGGTTTTATAGCCTTAGTTAGCAATCAGTCTACTTCAGAAAGAAATGGTAACCTACTGCAGAAAAACCTTCTGCCTTGTCAGTCATGGATCGAAAAAGACATGATTGTCCAAGTGTGTATCCCGCATGGCACTTAACTGGCTGATCTGGATAAAAGGATTGAATAGCAGGATAGATTTGTTTTTATACCCTTGGTTTGGAACCAGTTTACTACAGAAAAAAATGGCAACCTACTGTGGGAAAATCTTCTGCCTAGTGTGTCATGTCACTTTTGAGACATGATCGCCCAAGTATGCATCACATATGGCATTTAACTGACTGATATGGATAAAAAGATTGAATAGCAGGATAGATTTGCTTATAAAGACTTGGTTTGGAACCAGTTTACTACAGAAAGAAATGGCAACCTACAGCAGGAAAATATTCTGCCTGGTCAGTCATGGATTGAAAGAGACATGATCGCCCAAGCAATGTATCACGTATGGCACTTAACTGACTGATCTCCATAAAAGGATTGAATAGCAAGATAGATTTGCTTTTATAGACTTTGTTTGGAACCAGTTTACGAAAGAAAGAAATGGCAACCTATTGCAGGAAAATATTCTGCCTAGTCAATCACGGAATAAAAGAGACATGATTGCCAAAGTGTGTATCACGTATGGCACTTAACTGACTTACTGACATTACAGTCCTTTCTTTGGATTTTGTCAAGAATCTGGAGGTATACACAGAAGCAGCAGACCAAATATGGTGGTGGTATTCAATACATGGACCAATGGCAGGTTTATAAATATACAAGATGGATTCTGACAAAAAAATCTTCTAGCTTGACACTGTGACTAATTTTCCTTGCAGTAAACACGTATATTGATTAATCTTGTCACTCTACTTTATACCAGCTCAAAATGTCAGTCCAAGAAGGTATAGAATGTTAGTGTTTAACATCAGCCATGCTGATGGCTGGAGGAAAAGGTTCTCTGTGATGATTACGTGAAAGCAATTGTTAATGTTTCCTGTAGACTACCAATACAAGGTATCCCCAAATTAACTATTTCTGTGAAATTTGGCAAAGTTTTAAAAACCCACTTTTATTTCTGTTTATCATGTTATAACTTTATAAATTTTCTAATCATCATTTTTTCTTGCTTTCATTTTCTCACTGAAACCAAGTAGTGTCTTTTCCATTTTTTCCACTTGATCAAAACAGAATACTGTTATTATTTATGAGGTATTGGAAAGAGACATTAAACACTTTTATCTTCCCTTTTCCTTTCTACTTTTTTCTTTTTTTCTTTCTTTCTTTCTAGACAAACACCCGTACAAACATTTCTCTTTATAATGATTTTAAAATAATTCAAGACACAATGTCATTTTTTTTTATTCTATTGTAATTGGATTTTTTGTTCGATACTGAAAAATGTCAATTTTATTGTAGTCATTATAATTACTGAGCCTTTTGGTGGAGATCAAAGTGTAGTAACTGTTCTTAATAGCTTAATCTGATTTCTCTCTCTCTCTCTCTCTCTCTCTCTCTCACCACTTCTATTTCCTTTCTTTTCTTCATTTTTTCACTAAAACCAAGTAGTGTCTTTTCCCCTTTTTTCTATGTGACCAAAACAGAATAGTTATGAGGCATTGACAGAAGACGTTAAACACTTGTAACTTCACTTCCTTCTTTCTTTTATTTTCTCATAGAAACCAAGAAATCATTTTGCACCTATTAGTAAACATTGCATAAAAAAATGAAAACAAAAACATCACAAAAAAAAGAAGACAAAATAGAAAAATGCAAAAGTGAGTGAATGATTTTAGCAGTAAATAAAGCTGGTAAAGTAACCTTGTATTATGTGCATTAAGATGCATTAAAGAAAATGCTCCCAAGAAAATAGTGCCACAAAAATGATAAAATTACTCCATAGCAAATCATCTTATCAGCACTGCTTGTTGAGCACTCAAATTACCTTTGTTTATTGACTTCGTTTTCTGTTAGTATTGCAAGTCTTACTCAGGACAAAAAAGTGATTGGCCTACATCAAGACTACAATAAAGCTTTAGAAAAGGATTCTTTCTTAGCAGAGCCTATTTTTGTCGAGATTAAAATCAGCCTGGTAAGTATTGAAGGAATCTGAAACATCATATATATATATATATATGTAAATTTAGTGAATTGAGGCAGTAGATAATTTTCTAAACATATACTGTGAAATATAAGAGACAATGAATGTCCATTATGTTTAATCATGAGCCGTTCTAAACATTATATTTTAGCTTTAATTTCAGTTAAAAATAAAGACAAAAATTCTTCAACATTTGTATAATTCTTTATTAAGTTGGTTCTAAGCTCTGAAGATGGCTCACGTGAGCCGAAAACTTAGAACCAACTTAATAAATAATTATCCAAATGTTGGAGAATTTTTGTCTTTATTTTCAACTGAAATTAAAGCCAAAATATGATGTTTAGAAGGGCTCATTATTAAACATAATAGACATTCATTGTCTCTTATATTTATCAGTATATGTTTAGAAAATTTATATATATATATATATATATATATATATATATATATATTACGGAAATCAATGAATCTTAACAAAACTTGGTTATAAGCAACCAACAATTTGAAATAAATTGTTTGAACATTATTTTTTATTGATACTCGTATTTAAGTAGATATTCTGTTTTTAATGAAACAATATTATATATTTATTTCTACCTGCCTGATTATTTACGATAAATTTTTATTACGAAAATGTGTGCCATTCGGCAGGATTCAAACCTGCGACCCCTATCTATATAGGGGAAACTCCCATTTGATCTGGTAATGTCTTAGACCTCTCGACCACAAATAGCCTCCAGTCTAAACGAGGTTTTTATCAAGCCTATATAACACAATTTTCAATCCATCGTAAATAAACATATCTGCTCTGAAATGTATCGTAATATCAACAAATGTAAACATGTTAGGGAAATCAACGAATTTTAACGAAACTTGGTTACAAGCAACCAACAATTTGAAATGAATTGTTTGAACATTATTTTTTATCGATACTCGTATTTAAGTAGATATTCTGTTTTTAATGAATGGCACACATTTTCATAATAAAAATTTATCGTAAATAATCAGGCCGGTAGAAATAAATATATAATACTGTCATTTGTGATATTGTAGTATTTACTACATATAAGCTGATATCTTTTACATTCAGTCAGCTTAACCGTCAATCTATGATTACAATAGATGCATCAAAGTATCTCCTCCGCTCTTAGCAGGTGTACATGAGTTAATTTTGTATGTCCAATATGAACTCAAGTTTGTACTGTGTCTGGTCTTCACAATGTTTAGTGTTTTCTGTTTTTCTGTATGACACTTTTGTGGGAAAATTACATTAAAATGATGAATAGAATATTAATCCTTTCAATTATAACAAAGATCATTGTGTATTTATTTGTATATATATATCCTTCCACCGAACGCCCATAGCCCAGGGGTAGAGTCGCCGACTGATGCCATTTCGGTCGGGTTTCAATCCTGGATAAAAAAGCAATCAGAGTCTAACCGTACTGATGAGCTGTGATACGGCGAAACAGATCTGTCTGCAGATGACAATATATATATATATATATATATATATATATATATATTAGTTTTTGGTCATAATTAAATTAGACCAATAATCAGTTGTATTAAAAAAATTTCAATACATTCATATTGTAATATTTTCAAAAATCTTTCATTTAAAAATGAGTTATTTCCGCAACCAAGGTCTCAGCCTTTCAGTATCTTCAGGTGATTTATAATAATTGATTTTCCAACATTTTTCAAAGGTACAACATGGATTTTTATGAATTTCTTGCTAATTTAAAAAATTTTGGTTTAAAATTCCAGTCACACATCTGAAATAATCGCTGTTGTACATTTAAAAAACACTGGAAAATCAGTTATGAAAAACTACCTGAAGATACTGAAAGGTTGAAACCTAGGTTGTGGAAATAACTCATTTCCATATGAAATATATATATATATCCTTCCTGTCACACTCATCAAGAGAGAGACAATAGCAGGGCAGTGTCGGCTCAGTTCATTCTCTTTACTACCAGTTCTTAAACTTTACTGCCATTTATGAAAGCTCTTGTTAAATGTTTGCTCTTTAACAGTGACTTATTATGTTTTTTGCAATAATTATGTCATCAACCATTAAAAATATATATATATATATATATATATATATATATATATATATATATACTCTCTATTATAATCAAGACTCCACCTATGAATTAATTCAAGCTTTCTATTTGGCTGTTCCAACACAGCACAAAGCTGTCTTGAGCTCAACTATTGTAACAATGCTGGTCCAAATGAAAATGAACATAACATAACCATCTTTAAATCTTCCAATAACAAAGTACAACTTTTTCTTTGGTTGTTTCAAAAATTTGCAAGGTTAACTTGAGCTCAACCATTAAAATGACTTTGTGCTTGTACAACCGTCAACAGCTACCAAATAATTCTGTCTGACCACATGGCTTGGTTCAATCCATGGTATGGCTTTCAGGCACTTTTCAAAGGTGCCATATACTGGGATTGCTTTCTCCAGAGTGATAACACAAATAAATCACCTTCCTGTCAAATCAATCATGAAGAGAATTTCAACACAATTTCTCATGATCAAAAAGTATATGTTCTATCCACACAAACACATGTCCATAGAATTCCTTATTTATTATTGTTAGAAAGTTTTACAATTAATCAGATGATCAGTTTATTACTAAATAACAATTGAAAACAAATCCCTCACTTTGTCTTTTCTTTTTATAATCATATCACCCCAAGTAAGACAGTTTACTGCCACTGGTATGCAGGGATTATATCGGAGG
Organism: Ascarosepion bandense; assembly: GCA_037127315.1. Lineage (NCBI taxonomy): Eukaryota > Metazoa > Mollusca > Cephalopoda > Sepiida > Sepiidae > Ascarosepion > Ascarosepion bandense. Next base: position 526,358 of record JBBBDQ010002057.1, read on the forward strand.
AAAGTTATAAAAAAGAGTGACAGGTTACAGGGGGTGTCAGGAAGTGGGTAAAAGAAGGATGAGAATACTGATGAGAGTGGAGTGGATGGAGAAAGGAGCATGAAAGAGGGGATGCAAGTCAACAAGATAAGAGATGACTATTGACTTTACATTTAAATTCTTGGAGATTGTAGCTGTCGGGGAAGCAAGAAGGGAATTCCACAGGCGAGAGGTGCAAGAAAAAAGATGATGGAGTAGAATTTGCATTTACATTTTATTGGTTTCACAGTAAAAGGGTGGGGCCTAGTTGCTAGTCTAGTAGCTCAAGTAAATTCATACATAGGGGTCACCAGAGTGCTAAGTTCATTGGAGCAGAAGCCATGAGAGTATTTGTAGAAGAGGCACTGGGAAGCGACATTGTACTGGTGAGAAAGTGACTGTATTTGAGCTGCTAAGTCAGGATCAATCACATTACAAATTCTCCATACAATTTTAAAAGTTTTCTAGCTTGAACGTAGATTTGTGATTATACCATCGTTTTTTTAAATTCTATTCAGTACATCCTATATATATTTTTCTCTGTTCATTTGTATCATGTACTTCTGCTTTGTAAATAACTTCTGGCATGGGGAAAATATTTTTGGAACTGGTTAATAAATGCTTCCCTGAGAACTCAGAATTGCACAAGATATTCAACAGTAATGGCTAAATTAAGTTAGAAAATTACAGAAAGAGACAAAATCTTATTAAACTTGTTTCTTCTTCTTCTTTTATGTGCCATGTCCTTTCAGGATGTAGGCGATCATGGTTTTCCACATTTCCCTGTCCCTGGTGGCTCTTAGCATGCTTTCTTCTGTTGCACTATGCAATCCTCTTTCTGTCATTCACCTTGTCAGGTCCTTCAAATATGTTATCCATTGCTTTCCTCTGTCAGTTTTTCTCTGTTAATAGGTTCTCCAAGCCCTCCTTCCTCACTGCATGTCCCAGGAACTTTAGTTGTCTCTTCCTGATGCTCAGTATTAATTTCCTTTTTATCTCCATCCTTTCCAAAACCTCATCATTGCTCACATGCTCAGTCCATGATATCTGCAGCATCCTTCTGTAGAACCACATTTTAGCTGCTTCAAGTTTTTCCTTCATCTTTGAAGATATTGTCCAACATTCACTACCATATTGAAGAACCAAAATCACATAGCAATCCAGTACTCTTCTCTTTGTTTCTAGTGAAATTGTCCTGTTTCTTAATACTTTACTCAACTTCTGGAATGCTTCTTTCGCCATGCCAATTTGCCTTCAGATCTCACTGTTGCACTTTCTGTTTTCTGTTAGAATACTTCCTAGGTATTTAAATTTCTGTACCTGCTTGATTTTAGAGTCCCTCACCTGTAATTGGCATTTTGGGCTGCCCTTTTTGCTGATGACCATGCATTTGGTTTTCTTGCAGTTTATTTACCAATGCCATAAAAAACAGCATGATTTGTGAAGACCTTACACAGTTGAATCCATCCCAAACACACTGCTGCCAGTAAGGTAAAAAAAAATAATAATTTTTAACTTTTTGGTCTAAGTAAGTGGTATGCAAGGCTGGGGTGGGAAAGTCAACTGAATAGTTAGTGTGTGACCCGTAGACCAAGGTAACTAAATAGCTAGTGTGTGACCCGTAGACCAAGGTAACTAAATAGCTAGTGTGTGACCCGTAGACCAAGGTAACTAAATAGCTAGTGTGTGACCCGTAGACCAAGGTAACTAAATAGCTAGTGTGTGACCCGTAGACCAAGGTAACTAAATAGCTAGTGTGTGACCCGTAGACCAAGGTAACTAAAATACAGCCGGCTAAAAAAAAGAAAAGAAACAAACAAAGAATCTAACAGAGGACTAGGGAAAAATTAATTGATAATGCAGGAATACTGTGGGATCAGTTTATGATTTAATGACAAAAGAAAATTGATCCTGCAAGTACTAATCTGAGACTTTGACGATAGGTTGCGTTGAATATTTTAAGGTATGATTTTCTGGCTGCCCCATATGTAAAACTAGCGAAGTCCAGTTTTGAGCAAAGTAGTGACTTCTATAATTTAATTACTGTTTGTCAGTCAGCTTCCCATTTAGTATGGGCTACTACAAGCAACAAGGATGTGCATTGTGGTACAGTGGATATCAGCTCGGAACGGGAAACAGGGGAGCCGAGTTCGAATTCCAGCTGAATCCATTGTATTCACTTACGCGCAAATACCCTTGGGAAAGGTATTAATCCGTCTCTTCCTTCCAGTTATGGGTTAAATAGCAGGACAGATTGGGTTCTAGAGCCTTGGTCGGCAACCAGTCTACCGCAGAAAGCAATGGCAACCTACTGCGGGATAATCTTCTGCCCAGTCAGTCATGTCTCTTTCGAGACATGATCGCCCAAGCGTGTATCACGTATGGCACCTAAACTGACTGACTACAAGCAAAAATTCTGGGACTTTATTTTCAAATATTTTAGAGGAGGAAGGAACAATAATTTTTCATCAAAGCTGATGCCTAGAAACGTTTGTTGTATCACCATTAGGACTTCTGCTCTCCCCAATCTTAAACATCATTGTGCAATTTTCTTAATTTACAGAAATTTAGCAGACACAGAAAGGAAACTAAAAAAGCTCCTACATAAGGTTGCTGAAGAAAGCGGAAAGAATGAACTACAAATAAGCTACATGAAAACCGAATACATGGTTATCAGTAAAAAGAGGAACCCGAAATGCTAATTACAGGTGGGGGATACTAAGTTAAAGTAGGTACAGAAATTTAAATACTTGGAAAGTATTCTAACAGAAGACAGAATGTGCAACACTGAGATTTGAAGGGATATTGGTATGGCCAAGGATGCATTCAAGAAGCTGAGTAAAGTATTAAGAGACAGGAAAATTTCACTAGAAACAAAGAAGAGGGTACTGGATAGCTATGTGATGTCTGTTCTTCAATATGGCAGTAAATGTTGGATAATCTCATCAGAGATGAAGGAAAAACTTGAAATAATTGAAATGTCATTCTACAATAGGGTGCTGCGGATATCACGGGCCGAGCACGTGAGCAATGATGAGGTTTTGGAAAGGATGGAAACAAAAATAAAACTAATACTTAACACCAGGAAAAGACACTTAAAGTTGCTGGGACATGTAATGAGGAAAGAAGGCCTGGAGAATCTGATACTCACTGGTCAGATAGAGGGAGAGTGACAAAGAAAAACAGCATGTAATGTACTTGATGAGCTTGAGTAAGTAGATGGCAGAGTGGGGTTTGGGTAGGGTAACAGGAGAAAGTGTGTTAAAAGCCACTAGGGATAAGGAGATATGGAAGGCCACAATTGCTTACATTCTGAAAGAACATGGCACATAGAAGAAAAAGAAGATGTAGAAGAAGAAGAAGAAAATTTTTCTCATTAGCCCATTTGAATATTTTTTTGTAGTTCTCTTTTTATGGTATACATATGTTGAGATTCGTACATAACTAGAAAGTCATTGACATTTTGAGAGCATCTCAGTCCTAGGATAAAGGATTAAACTATGGAATTAATTTTTAAGCAGAAAAGAGTCATAAAAAATGTTTCCTTGTTGAACCCCTTGATCTTGTACTTCCAATAACATACTTCTTATACAAACTTGAAATTTTCAGTCTTCCAAGAAATTCTCTATGAATTGAGTCAGACTTCCTTTTAAGCCCAGATCTTTCAAAATACACCTGTGAGATATTCTTTCTTAATGTAGACTTCTCTTTCAATTGTTTCTAGTTATATTAAGTGGTTCATAGTCTTCTTCTTTTCCTAAAATCACATTGAAAATTGCTGATTAAGCCATTCATTTCCAGGCCTTAAGTCGACTTGTTGATAATTCTCTTCATAGTTTTGCATAGGCAACTAACTAATGCTAGTGGTCTGTAGTTTTCAGGGTCTGTGTCATACTTTTTAGGTTTTGGAATAGGTATGATCAATGATGTGCATGGTGGTGCCAACACGGAATGACAAATCGGGGTGCCGAGTTCAAATTCCAGTTAAATTCCTTGCATACACTTACGCACAAATACCCCTGGGATTAATCCGTCTCTTCCCTCCAGTTATGGGTTAAATAATAGGACAGATTGGGTTCTATAGCCTTGGCAGGCAACCAGTCTACCGCAGAAATCAATGGCAACTTACTGCGGGATAATCTTCTGCTCAGTCAGTCATATCTCTTTCGAGACATGATCACCCAAAGCGTATATCAAGTGTGGCACTTAACTGACTGACTGATATAATAATTGAAATAATGATTAACGCTTCTACTGGTCATAAAGTGGGGGATCGGTTTTTTATTGTTATGAAGTAATAAACTGATCCCCCACTAATTACTACTTAAGAATATTATACATCTCTTTTTTCTCTATTTGAATCAAATAACAGGACAGATTGGGTTCTATAGCCTTGATCGGCAACCAGTCTACCGCAGAAAGCAATGGCAACCTACTGCGGGATAATCTTCTGCTCAGTCAGTCATATCTCTTTCGAGACATGATCACCCAAAGCGTACATCAAGTGTGGCACTTAACTGACTGACTGATATAATAATTGAAATAATGATTAACGCTTCTACTGGTCATAAAGTGGGGGATCGGTTTTTTATTGTTATGAAGTAATAAACTGATCCCCCACTAATTACTACTTAAGAATATTATACATCTCTTTTTTCTCTATTTGAATCAAATAACAGGACAGATTGGGTTCTATAGCCTTGGCAGGCAACCAGTCTACCGCAGAAAGCAATGGCAACCTACTGCGGGATAATCTTCTGCTCAGCCAGTCATATCTCTTTCGAGACATGATCACCCAAAGCGTACATCAAGTGTGGCACTTAACTGACTGACTGATATAATAATTGAGATAATGATTAACGCTTCTACTGGTCATAAAGTGGGGGATCGGTTTTTTATTGTTATGAAGTAATAAACTGATCCCCCACTAATTACTACTTAAGAATATTATACATCTCTTTTTTCTCTATTTGAATCAAATAACAGGACAGATTGGGTTCTATAGCCTTGATCGGCAACCAGTCTACCGCAGAAAGCAATGGCAACCTACTGCGGGATAATCTTCTGCTCAGTCAATCATATCTCTTTCGAGACATGATCACCCAAAGCGTATATCAAGTGTGGCACTTAACTGATGATCGATGAATTTCTCCACATTTCTTGCCACTTGTCCATATGTTGTCATACAACAGCATAACAACAGCATAACAGTTCTAATAATAACAGTTGTAATGATTTGTTGGGAAAATGTTTAATGAATCCATAATGGAAACCATCTGGGCCCATAATGGATTCATTTAGTTCCTTTGGAGTCAATGGTAGGTAATTGCTCTCAGCATTACTTGATTTAAAGTTTAGTTTTTGATTTCCCACTTTTTATTTGAGCTTTAGAAATCATTGGCTACCATTTATGGCAGCTGTATTGGAGATTGTTTTGGCTAGTTGGTCAGTGTTATCCTTTTTGCTGGTTATTTTACAGTTATTTATCAAGAGATATTTTATAGCATTTGTATGGTATTTACCTGCTATTTTCTTTATCATATTCCAGACAGATTTTGTTTTTGTAGAAGAATTGAGTTTGCTGATAATTTTTTTCTTTTTTGCTTTCTTTAATTATTTTCCGCGCTTTTGCTCATAATGGCTTAAATTGCATCAAATTAGAGTTTGTCGGCACTTTATTAAATTCTCTTAAAGCTACTTTTCTTAACATGTTAAGTTCTTTGCATTTGTCACTGAACCAAGGTCTGTTGCATTTTTTTTTTTTTTGTGCTGAACATTTTGGAATACATTCCTTTGCTATATAGATAATTTGGTTTGGTTTGGGTTGTTTTACAGCATATCAACCCCTTGAGGGTCATTTCATGCTGAAGCATTAGTTCCTTCAAAAACGTATTTTTGTTGGTAACATTTTCCTTTCAAAAACATTTTGTTGGTAATATTTTTCCTTCAAAAAAGTTTTCTTGGTAATATTTTTCATTCATAAAAGTTTTGTTGATAATATTTTGCCGTCAAAAATTTATATATACTTTATAAAAATCTGTTTTTATACTTGGATAGTGTTTTGACCCCTGTTTGGAGGGTTAAATATTTGCCCATAGCTGGAACCCTACCAGGTGTTACCACCCCAGATCAGGGTGAACCTGGAAACAACAGCAATTAAGAGGTGGTTATATGCTCCTCACAACCTTGAAATCAGAGGTCTTGCTGTTGGATACAATTTATTGTCATACCCAGGACCTGCTATAGAGACAAGGATTTCTGTAAAATGTTTTAAATCCTTGATGCATTTTTCTTTCAGCTAGTTCTTCAGAACATTAGATTTTAAATTTATCTCAATTTGCTTTTTGATGAGAATGTTGCAACATTCCTGGATATAGAGTATCCTCTTCACATCTGCTGACCATGTCCATCATAGGTTATAGATATAGAGTATGCTCTTCACATCTGTTGACCATGTCCGTCATAGGTTATGGATATAGAGTATGCTCTTCACATCTGCTGAACATGTCCGTCATAAGTTATAGATATAGAGTATGCTTTTCACATCTGTTGAACATGTCCATCATAGGTTATGGATATAGAGTATGCTCTTCATAGCTGTTGAACATGTCCGTCATAGGTTATGGATATAGAGTATCCTCTTCACATCTGTTGAACATGTCCGTCATAGGTTACAGATATAGAGTATGCTCTTCACATCTGTTGAACATGTCCATCATAGGTTATGGATATAGAGTATGCTCTTCATAGCTGTTGAACATGTCCGTCATAGGTTATGGATATAGAGTATCCTCTTCACATCTGTTGAACATGTCCATCATAGGTTATGGATATAGATTATGCTCTTCACACCTGTTGACCATGTCCGTCATAGGTTATGGATAGAGAGTATCCTTGCAGCATGTAATCTGTTCAATGAAACAACGTCAAAGATTATCACTCTCGAATCAGACACTCTCCTGAATCGGATTTGATCTCTAATACTTGGAAAAACATGGCCGCCTTTTATACACATCGCATTGAATATTTTGAGCTTCCTGATTGGTTAAGCCTTCTGTTGGTGAAATATAAAATGGGTTGGCTCATGGGTGTCTGCTCAGTACACATAGGTACCAAAAAATAGGTTTCCTTCAGCTAGTTTTTCAGAACATTGGATTTTAAATTTATCCCAATTTGCTCTTCTTACTTTCCAGCAAAGAAGATTTTTATAGTTATATTTGGAGTTTTGTAGAACAATTGGCAAGGGATCACTAGCACATGTGTTTGACAATATCTTCCATGAGAAATCCAGATAAATTGACGGATCGCATAGGGATATATCTATTGCAGAGCAGTTGCCAGTAAATGGATTTATATGAGTTCGTGTTTTATCATTATAAATGCATAAATCATTATTAATTAATGTTTCTAATGTTTTTTTTGGTTCATATCTTTACAACCCCCTATGGTACTGTGACAATTACAGTCCACTAGTATCATAAAGCATGCAGGGAATTGCCTTATAATTTCATGAATTTTAGATTCGTTTCCAACTGAATAGTTGGATATATACTAAGCCAATGTTTATTAACCAGTGTATGTGCATTGTGGAGCAGTAGATATCGACTCAGAACAAGAAATCTGGGAGCCGAGTTCAAATTCAAGTTGAATCCCTTGCATTCACTTACATGCAAATACCCTTGGGAAAGATAGTAATTCATCTCTTCCCTCCAGTTATGGATTAAATAATAGGACAGTTTAGATAGACTAAACTATTACCCAGTTCACTAGATAGACTAAACTATCGCCCGGTTCACACTCCACCCATGTCTATTGAACAGGTGTAGAGGCTCATCCCTTGTTTCCTGTTTAGGATGTGGTTTCTGGCTTTCTCTCTTTTCACTCTTATGTAGCCCCCGGCACATCAGTGGTGTTACTGCCTTGCTCGGGGTGATATGATTAAATAAAAAAAAAGATTGTGTTCTATAGCCTTGGCTGGCAACCAGTCTACTGCAGAAAGCAATGGCAACCTACTGTGGGATAATTTTCTGCCCAGTCATTCATGTATCTTTCGAGACATGATCACCCCAAGCGTGTATCATGAATGGCACATAACTGACTGAATGTCACTTTAATAGTAGTTGTCTGTAAAGTTGTTAAATTTATTTGACTTTGAGGCACATCATTCCTAACTGGGACAGGCGTACCGCCTGACACTCAAAGCCTGGTGTGTTAAGTTTGTAGTTGTTATGATGTTATTCTTTATATTCGGGTTGTAATTTTTTTTAAGGAACTTCCTTGAAGGTAAACAACTGCTGCTGATTTTACCATTATTAACAGAAGCAGTTCATTTATGTCTGCCTTTATTCCACGGCGGCAATTCCATTGGATTTTCTGTTACATGGTTGCTAAATGTTTTCAGGCTTCAGCTTAGTATGTGGTTGCGTTTTCATTTTCTGATGTTTTGAGTTTGGAGGTTTTGGCTGTTTGTGGGTTCTGACTTTTCACTGCCATTTCTTCCAGTTTCACAAATCAATTTCCATAGGAATTTGGTTGCTGTGGATTTCCGGTTCTTGTTTGGCTGGTTCTGTTCTTTTGGGAGATAAGTTTTTAGTCTGTCTTTAATGAATTTTGGCAGATGGATAAGAGATCGCTGTGACCTTTGCTTTGTAGGAGATTTTGTATTTTTTGGAGGAGGGGTTTGTATTTGAGCAGTAGTTTTGGTGTCTGTTTTTTCTTTATTTATTATTTAAATTTTTTGTTTGGAATTCTTTTACAGTTCCGTTTGTACTATTTCCATGGAGTATAAATATTTGAGATAATTTTAAAATTTGGGCCAGTCATTTAGTTCTAAGTGCACAAGCTTCTCAATGAGGGCTACATAGTTGTCAGCGAGAAAAAATGAGCTAGTTACAGGGGGTGTCAGAGAAAGAGCAAGAGAAGGATTGGGAACACAGGTGTGAAGACAGTTGCGAAGGTAGAGAGAAAGGAAAAGAACAAGATACACAGGGTGATGTAGTCGAGTAGATCAGAGATTGGAATTGACATTGCATTTAAATTTCTGGAGGTTGTAGCCATCAGGAATCCACTGTGGCCATTTTTTTCATTATTTTTGCATAGGAAGGGCCTTTCATTTAAGTTTCTGCGACTTGCTTTGCTTTTATAATTGAGTTATTTCTTTTATATTTCACCTTAATCTTCTTTTCTCTTTTCCAGAAGTCCCATGATTGTGGGTGTACTGCATAGTTTTCCTGGAAATTAGCACATCTTTCTTCATAGTGGCATTCTTCTTCCATATGCTCTGAATCCCTTTGGCCACATTTTCCCCATGTTAGACAACAGCAGCTAACCCTATGATGTTCAAATTTTTGGCATTTGAAACACCTTAGTGAAGCAGGAATATATCGTTCCACTGGCTCAATATTGTATATTATTATTATATTTCTAGGCATTTTAGGTGTGACAAAAGTAAGGATATAAGTATTTAGTGGAATGGTTTTCCCCTTTGCTTTTAACTGTGATCCTATGGTAATGGTTGACTCTCTGGCTTATTAAGGCAAATGTGATTTCCTCAGGGTGGCCAGAGACAACTCTTTGCTTCTTTTTTTTTTTTTTGTTTTTTTTAATCATATTACCCCGAGCAAGGCGGTAATGCCACTGATGTGCAGGGGGCTACATAAGAGTAAAAAGATTAAGTAGAAGAGAGTGAAGAGGAAGACAAACCAGTTAGAAAGGAGCAAGAGAAGGATGGGAATACAGGTGTGATGATAGTTGTAAAGGTGGAGAGAAAGGAAAGGCTATACGGGGTGGTGAAAGAACTAGAGTCAAGTGGTTAATAGATGAGTATTGACATTGCATTTAAATTCCTGGAGGTTGTAGCTGTCAGGAAAGCAAGAATATGGAAGCGAGTTCCACAGGCGGGAAGTGCAAGAGAAGAAGATGCTGGAGTAGAATTGTCATCTGCATTTGGTTAATCTAACTGTGAATGGGTGGGACCCAGTTGGCAATCTGGTTGCATGAGTAAACACCTGTTGCAGAGGCACCAGTGACTTAAGTTTGTTGGAGCAGAAGCCATGAAAGTATTTATAGAACAGGCAAAGGTAGGCCATATCTCGTTGGTAGGGAAATGACTTCCTTAGATGTGTTCAATCTTTCATAGGGGAAGGTTTTTAATTTGATGTTAGGAAAAGTCTTCATCGTTGTTATATTTTCATGTTCCTATTTTTCACCTATTTCTTAATTTCTTGATAACACTTTTTCAACCAAGAAAGAGGAAAATCTTTTGCTAGAGCTGTTTCCTTTAGGGCCACAAGCATAAGAAATCTTGTTAAATCATTGTTTATTTCTTTTTCAGAATCAGAATCTGAAAGATATCTTTAGGGTGGTTCGTTTATTCATAATTTGTGTTTTAACATTCACTAAATGTGCTCTCCATGTCGTATATTGCATTGAAAAACAATGATCATCTTGACAAACAACAAGGAACGTGTATATATAAAAATATCTAGACTTATTTATAAATGGAACTTTGTCAGTGTGTGTGTATGTGTGTGTGTCTGTTACCTATAGACTCCAAAATGGCTGAACCAATTTTCTTGAAAATTTACACAGTTGTACTAGAAGCATATGTGAGTGTTCTTAGCTAGGTTTTGTGTCGACGTACCCCTGATAAATATTGAAAAAATCGAAAAAATCGGGTTATAGAAGGAGTGGTCCGATTTTAATCAAATTTCATACACTCATAGACAAAGATATAAGAAATGATATTCAGAAATTTCAAGGTTGCAGTTCTTACAATAGTGCAGAAAATCGATAATATATATATATAAAAGGCAAGATGTTTGTGTGTGTCTGTTTTTCTGTCTGTATGTCTTTTATACAAATCCATAATTTTTATCCGATTCTCATCAAATTTCACACAAATATTCTTTAGGCTGAGTCTGAGTTCCTGGACCATGGATTAGTTTTAAAGCTTTCATTACACCTGAGCAATGCCAGGCTATACTGCTAGTAATCTTATATTTTATTCTTCATTGGTGATGTTTATTTGGAGTAGAAGGGTAGCCAGAGAGAGATCATGCATGCAAAGGGCATGCCGGGTGTCAGCCAGTTTATGTCTTCAGTCAAAAATTCTAGACTTAATAGAATCTTAAAACTCCCACGTATTTATGTTTTTCTAGTTGTTACTTCATAGACTTATATTTGACTAAATGTATCTGTAAACCACACCTAGCAGCCAATTGCTTTTCAAGCTGGTTGTCACTTTTGTCATTGTACTTTGACATCCCCTATGGCCGGATATATCTGTCAACCACCTTTGTCCTGGTCTACAGTTATATTGTGTTGAATGCATCAGTTCCCGTCCAATCACCAAAGTTAAGGAACATTGAGCCTGGTCAGTACTTAAATGGGTAACCGTTTGGGAATACCAGGTGCTGTAAACATAAGGACCAAGAATGGTCCACCGGTCCTCCAGGTTTGGGGGTTGGGTTCAGGGCTAACAACCATGCCCTGTAAAAAAACAGTTTGTTACAGAAACGGCAACAAAAAAAGTTACTACCCTATGCACCATTGCGTGTGATGGATAAATGATGACGATGATGATGATGACCTTTGTCCTATGTTGAACTCACCCTTGGCCAGATTTTTTTTATTCGTTTCACCCCAAGTAAGGTGGTAACAGCACTGATGGGCAGGGGGTTACATAAAAGAGTAAGAGTTTAGGCAAGAGGACAGCAAACAGAAAAACAGGGAGCATCAGAGAAAGGTCAAGAGAAGAATGGGAACACAGGTGTTAAGACAATTGCAAAGGTAGAGAGAAAGAAAAAGAACAAGATACACAGGGCCATGTAAAAAGGACTGGAGTCAAGTAGATAAGAGACCGGAATTGACATTGCATTTAAATTCCTGGAGGTTGTAGTCATCAGGAAAACAAGTATACGGAAGGGAGTTCCACAGGTGGGAAGTGTGAGAAAAGACACTGCTGTAATAGAATAGTTGGCTGCATTTGGTTGATTTAATTGTAAAAGAGTGGGATCTTGTTGCCAGTCTGGTTGCATGAATAAATTCTTGTGGAGGAAGCACCAGTAACCTAAGTTCATCAAAGCAAGAACTATGAAAATATTTGTAGAAGAGACAGAGGGAAGCCACATGACACTGGTGAGAAAGTGGCTGGAGTTGAGCTGCCAGGTTGGGACCAATCACATTACAGATTCTCCTCTGCAGCCTGTTGAGAACCCTGAGATGAACAAGTCAGAGCTACACAAACACATATACTCATATTCAGGAGAAACCTTGAGCATCTGTTAAATCATTTGTTGCACTTCCCAAATCTTAAGAGAACAAACTGATTTAAGTCTAGATCTCTTTAAACCAAGTAACCTTCAGCCAGCACTTTGTAATGCCTTTGAATTAGATGCATATTTGGGGCATTATATTTTCTTACAAAGTACTCTATAAATTGATAGAATGATTGCTGCCAGAGCTTGGCATGACTGGGCAATTGATCGGATTAAGTCTCGCTGACTGCCGCTCTAGTTCAAGTGAGGGCCAATGTGGTGTGTTGGGAATCAGAAGTTTTTAACCCTGACTCAAGCCCTAAATCAAACCACTAGGATCCAATACCCAGACATTAAGCATCACTATCCACAGCAAACAGGTGACATCATTGTTGGTGCAGTCGGTGTATTCTGAAGCTTCAGCTTTTTGTAAATAGACAGCAAAATAGAAAATAAAAGGCTAACATCAATAAGAGCTCCAAAGGATGAGAAGTTGTGGAGTTCTATGACTGCCAATGGTATTAAGCAGAATTATTGACTGATCAATTCATTTTTAACACTAGTTTACCTGTATTCTCATTATTCAGACTATTGTCCTCATCTTTGTTGCCATTTGTACAACGCTTCGGCCATTGTACACTCCAGCCTTCTTCAGGTGCTAGAAATTTAGAACTGAACCATTTATTACAATCACTGGGGTATATCATTCTCATTCCTTACATAGTAATGCCTCAATTGGAAGTCATGAGTTATCTCCCTTTAACCCTGCAAGTTACTTGTTCACCACTGCTGTAGCCTGGTATTGAACACACAACACTTTGGGTCACAGGAACTAAATCAACATCTATATCCACTGGAACCCAGTGATTGTAATAAAGGGTTTTGGTTTGAAATTCCTAGCACCTGAAGATGGCAAGAGTGTACAACGGCAAAAATATCGGAGAAATGGCAACAAAGATGAGGACAATAATCCAAATAATTTAAAAACTATAAATACTATCTCATCTCAGAAATATTGACAAATAATTTAGTTGTGTAATAAAAAATAAAAATAATACCATATTTTGTTAAATTCGTACCATTATGACAAGGTTTTTCACATTTGAGTGTTTCAATTTTCCAGATGATATATTCATATAGATTAATTCAATGCATAATGAAAATCAAAAAAACAAATCCTCCATGTTATGTCTACTTGTCTCCTATAAACACTAGTTTACCCAGGGCTGGTGCAAAATTCTTGTGCCCTCCCAATAATGTGATGATACCGAGCAAAAGCGATGGACCGGATGTTAGCGCTTTCACGACCAAAAAGCAAATGACCAAAAGTCGTCCGTGTGCCACCAGCTCCACGCAGATGTTCCGGTTGAAAACTAAAATTTAATTAAATATTAAATTTCCAGTTCGCGAGCCTATGCGAATTTTATTTATCTGCCAATGGGAAGCTCAGAATCAAATATAAGTGTGAAATCCCAAGTGATCTGCTGTGATCCAAAATGAAGATATAAAAAACGGATACAGAAAGCTTTGACAGGCAGACCGACTAGAGGAGAAGAATTGTAATTAGTATCTCCCTTGACTGAAGTCAAGCGGCTTACTACGTTCGCCTCCCTTACCTCTTCCCTTCTTCCCTGCCTCAAAAACTACTTACTGAACTAAGGATCGAATACGTCAAAGACATTCCTTACTTACATGCTCCCAAATTCATAAGCATTAATTCTCTTTCAGCATTTTATTGCCATAAACATTTTAACATCCATTGAACCTATACTTTAAATATTACTTCAATTGTAAAAACATTAATTGATGTATATATATATAAAATGTTATTTTTTTACTCAAATCGCTTTTCTTGATTTTATAATCATTTTATGACTTATAGTGGGCTAGCTACAACAAGGCCAAATTCCGTTAATCTTCAACAATATATAACTACCCTTCACTAGAATGGATTCCCACTACATACGGGAAAAGAATAGATACCTCCACTATAACTTCACTAACCATCTCTGATACAGAATCCCTACTTTACTACATTTCAATTGTCAAAAGGTAATATTCATGCAAAATACAAATTCTATTGTAACCTGAAGGGAAAACTTGCAACAGAAGAATGCTAAGAATACCATGGACTGAACAGGTGAGCAATGATGAGATTTTGGAGAGAACAGAAACAAAAAGAAAACTAATACTTAATATCAGGAAAAATCAGCTGAACTTCCTGGGACATCTAATGAGAAAGGAGGGCTTTGAGAATCTGATACACACAGGTCAGAGGGAAAGAGAGACAGGGGAAAACAATGTGCAACATAATTGATAGGATTGAGCAAAAGAATGGCAGAGCATGGTTTGGGAGGAGAAAAAGGAGAAGGAGTATTAAGAGCTACTAGGAAATGTGAAAGGCCATGATCACCTATGTCCTCGAGGATTTTGATGAAACATAAAAGAAGATTTATCTGCAATAATAGATCACGCACAATATAGGTGAAAAATTCAACTAGAAAAATTGAAAATAAATACGATATAATGGATAGTGGTTCAGGTTGAAGAATTGGAGAGCTGAGTTTGAAATCCAGTCAAGGTTGTTATATTATGGACTATTAACCTTGGGAAGAATTGGAGGGCTGAGTTTGAAATCCAGTCAAGGTTGTTATATTATGGACTATTAACCTTGGGAAAGGTATGACTCCATCTTTCCTCCCTGCCCAGCTATGGAAAAATTGCAGGATAGACTGGGTCTTATCGCCTTTAGTGGGGGCTGGTTTAGGACAAGAAAAAAAGTCTGAATTCAAAACCCGCATGGAGAATATTGGGCTCTCCCAAGCTATCTTACTATGGCTGTGACACATGTGGTGCCCCTATGATATTTATGACAACATATTTTGTTAAATCTTTACGGTTATTAGGTTTTCATCAGCAAGTCTTTAAGTACCAAAAATTATGAATTCCAAGTGCAAGGAAGATAATTTTCTGCAAACTATTCCAGAGCTTTGGAGGCAAAAAGCTGATTAGTTTATTTGTTGTACAGCATGATTATTGAATGAGCCCTTACTTTGTGAACACAGTTTTGTTTTGACTTATAATAAATTATTTTTCTTCAGATGTGAGAGTTTAGTATTTTCCAAACAAAGAATTGATTTTTTTTAAGGTTAGAAATAAAAAAAAATAAAAAATTCTATTTTATATCCGTCTGGAAAAATATACAATTTCAGAAACAGGATTTGTGTTATCGTCTGCAGAATTACAACAATGGGACACTGAGTGGGAATAAAAATAAAAGGAAGATATTTAGACATATATTTATATATATATAAATATATTTGTCTGTATGTGTGTGTGATTATATATGTACATGTTTCAGTTCAAAGTTACATATATATATATATATATATATATATATATATATATATATACATGTACAAACACCTCAAAATCAGTTCAAATTTATAGATGTACAATTATATATAAATACATATATATAGAAGCTAATTCAAATACCTAAACATATATAAACCTAAATACCTAAACACACACACACACACACACACACACATACATACATATATATATATATATATATATATATATATAGTCATTCGCAGACAGATCCGATTGCTTTTAACCCAGGATTGACACCCAACTGAATTGGCATTAGTCGGCAATTCTACCTCTGGGCTATGGGTACTTGGTAGAAGAAGGCAGACTTTTTAGCACGTATATTATCATTATACACGCCCAATACCCAGAGTGCTCTAATTCATTCCTGAATGAGCGATATGTACATGCCAGAGTAGCTACTGTTTTTCAAAGTCTACCATTCTTCCAGAGTGCTCAATCAGGGTGTGAGAGCATAATGAGTTCGAGGTAAGAGAGAGAGATTACAGTCATATATATACCCAGAAGGATATCTATTTATATGGAGTGCAATGAGACAGTCACACACACACATACACACACACACACACACACATATATATAATTATAATTAAATTTGTTTTTTATTTAAACTCAAGTTAATTTACATTGTGACATGCAAATTTTTATATTTTGAGCTTTTACCTCGTCATCAGGCAATGTTGACTTATTGTTGTGAAAATGATTTACATTTGAATGTATAAAACAATATGCTTGATGTGGAGGGGGGAACACAGAAAAAATTATGTGTATTAAATTTTACTGATCAGAATGAAGTTTAAGTTTTAAATTTGAAAATTTAGGTTTTATGTTTGGGAAATACAGCTTTTCTTCTTTCAATCATAACAGAAAAATGAATGGATGTAAGTCAAATTTTGATTTCCTGGTATCGATATCAAATAAGTTTTTTTCTTTGTAAACTGAATTTTGAAGGCTAAATAAGTCGTCTGAGTAAATAGTATCATGGCTGAGACTAAGAACTACAATTATACCTACTTAGAGCCAAACCCGAAGCAAAAACTAAAATAAAAGGGCTGAAAAAATACAGACATACAGGCAGATAAACAGACACACACACAAACATCTTGCCTTTTATATATATATATATATATATATATATTATCGATTTTCTTCACTATTGTAAGAACTGCAACCTTGAAACTTCTGAATATCATTTTTTATGTCTTTGTCTATTAAATTTGATTAAAATCGGACCACTCCTTCTATAACCCGATTTTTTCGATTATCGATTTTCAATATTTGTCGAGGGTACCTTGACAAAAAAACCTAGCTAAGAACACTCGCAGATGCTTATAGTACAACTGTGTCAATTTTCAAGAAAATCGGTTCAGCCATTTCAGAGTCTATAGGTAATGGACACACACACACACAGACAAAGTTCTATTTATAAATTTAGATTAGATTAGATTATATCATAATACAAAAGTAATTATTGGATACATGTAAGTTAATGGATATTCTTTTATGAAGAATTTTTTAACCATATTCTAAGGTGAACATTTTACAATGTTTACACGTGGCATTTATTTCATTATACTTATTTAATAGATTTTTATTAAGAAATTTAATAATATATAGTTTTTCATATAGACACAAGAGGCATGGGTCATTTAAAGACTTACATATTCTAGCTTTTTTAAACTTTTCTATTTTATTGTAGGAGTTTTATTTGTTTTTTTTTTAAATATTTTGGTAGAGATGTTCTATTTTTGTACTTAAATAAAGAAGTGTGTTGATAAAATCTTTTTTCCATGGATTCTTAATCCTAACAACATAAATTTTTACATTATGAGTGTTTTCCATAGTACATTGATAAACTATGGAATCTGTAAGTCACCTGTTTTCCAAAGGACAATATATTGGGTTTCTACAATTATATTTATTACTGTCTAAGTTATTGAGTTCAGGTTTTGGATGATTTTTATTTTCAGTTAGGTTTAAATTTTTATTCAAAATATTATTATTATGATTTTTTATAATTTTTCCAGATTATTTGTACAATTATAATATAATTTTAGAGTATTTTTATTGAAAATCTTTCTTAATGGATTATTATTCAGAAAATGCTTGTTAATCAAAGTGAGGAATTTTTGCCTAATTCACTGCTAACCACATGGTTAAAAAGGGGGGTGTATACAAAAAATAATCTTTCTATTTCTATTTTTTTGAGGTGGATGGGTAGATTTTTTGTACATATTTAATATTTGGGCTTTTATATCCATTATTTTAAAGGCAGTGTTATAAAAACTACTGTGCTTACTAAATACTTCTTCATTTGTGGAATTTCGACTAATTCTATATTCTATGGATGTGGTTACAAACTTAATACTGGTTGGAGGATGTTTAGATGCTGGGTGGATATATAATTGATTTCTATTTGGTTTTTTATATGGTTAGCATATATTATTTTCTAAATCTAAAGTCACATCGAGGAAGTCGACTTTTTTTTATATTTGTATTAATTGTTACTTTTAAATTAAGGTTTTTAAATTCTCTAAATATTAACTTTCTAATTTTATTTATTTTAAAATTTGTGGTATTTCTCACTACCATAAGGCCATCATCCCTGTATAATCGAATATTTTCTGTATTTATGTCATTATGGGCCATAAGATATTTTTTTTTTTTTTTTTTTTTAATCATCTCACCCCAAGCAAGGCATTCCACTGCCACTATTGCGCATGGGGCTACATAAGGAAAGGTAAAGAGAAGGAGTGGTTAGACACAGGGAATGTCAGGAGGAATGAGTGTTAGACATAGGGAATGTCAGGAGGAATGGGAGCAGGTTAGTGTGTTAGGAGGTGTCTATTGACCTTACATTTAAACTCCTGGAGATTGTAGCCGTCGGGGAAGCAATCATGTGGAAGAGAATTCCACAGTCGGGAAGTGCGAGGAAAGAAACTGTTGGAGTAGAAGTTACGGCTGCATTTTATCGGTTTCACTCTAAAAGGGTGGGATCTAGTTACTAATCTAGTATCTCATGCAAATTCATATTTAGGGGGCATCAGTGACCTAAGTTCATCGGAGCAGAAGCCGTGAAAGTATTTATAGAAGAGACACAGGGAAGCCACGTCGCGCCGGTGGGAGAGAGACTGCAGGCGGTCTGCCAAGTTGGTATCTATCACATTACAGACCCTCCTCTGAACCTTATCGAGAAGCCCGAGGAGAACAGCAGGGGCACCCGACCAGATATGGCAGCAGTATAGCACAAATAAGCCAACCAGATTTGAAGACTTGGCAGAGTCTAAAGATCCTATTGTTAATAGAGACAGAAACTATCAGAGAAAAAACAGAGGGCTAGTTTCAATTTCAACGGATGCTAACAGCTTCAATACGAAAAAACAAACCCCTCTCTGCTTATAGATATTTATTGCCTCTTCCTAACATGAAAGTGTGAGTAATTAAGTAAATAGAAATATATAAGTCTAAACAGTACAGTTACAATGTGTATTGCCTGAGTAGTAGCTGGCTTTAACTGTGTACTAGCTGTTGTACTTAACTGCTATACTTAACTGTTCTCCGAAAGTTACACAGGTAATTATATATAGTAAGAGGAAGAGTCCATTCCTTGTAGAAGGGCACCATAACACTTTTATTATTATTCTCAAAGGGCTTCTTTCTTGGTTAGAAAACTTCAATTAATCTTCGGGTTATTATATTTTTACTGTTATATTTTATTTCTGCTATGGTCGCACTACCTGCGCAAAGACCTAAAGCCAGTTGTTGTTTTTCTAACAACCACAACATCACTAGTGTTACATGAACAAAGTTCTTTTTCCTAACTCTAACGTAATTTACACACTAGTTTTTCGCTCATTCCAGTCTGAAGACTCCAACTTCAATGAAGCAAAATGTGTGAATCAAACATATTTTCTAGTTTATCCCCATATCTCTATAGAAATTACTCATCATTATTGGAATAAGTCATGTAATTAAAACTTAATTATGTTTCTCACAAATTATTCTCAACTGCTGGAACAGTATGATTTCATTTGACACTGTTATCTTTGAAAGAGGCATGAATCCACAATTACTTTCAGCTTTAGATAAATAGTAAGAAAATTGAATCCCTTTCCTCTTTCAACATGATCCATCTTGTGGGTTTGATAAAAGGTTGGACAAAGGATTATATTTTTTTGTTTTTGATACCATATAACCAAATGCACTCATGAACTCCGTGGGAATATTTCATATCGAAGATATTGTTACAGAAGGACTGGTGATTAAATGGTATATTTTTAGGATTTTTTAGGACCTGTGAAGAGATGCAAGCAAGAGAACATGGGCACCATCATTACAAGAAGGTGGTGGAGATGGATTTGGCATGTACTCCGGAAAGATCCACAGTCAATCACAAGAACAGCACTGCATTGGACCTCAGATGGCAAAAGAAAGAGGGGAAGACCAAGAACAAAATGGAGAGGTACGGTGGAGAATGAGATGAAAGCCATGCAGTACTCTTGGGGTTCATTGACTAATCTGGCCCAAGATAGGCAGAGGTAGAGAAGCTTTGTTGCTGCCCTACACACCATTGGATGTAACAAATGATGAATGAATATGTCAAATGGAAAAGGTAATTTTGTTTTTGTTGCGATTTTTTATGTTTTTCTTATTTATTTTTGATTTTATTTATTTTTATCTATTTGATTTTGTTAAATGTGACTTTTTTTATTTTTTATTTTATTTATTTTTATTTATTTTGTTAAGTCTGATTTTTATGATTTTAGGTCAAAATAGGAAATTTTGTTTTGGTTAAGTCTTTGTTTTAGTAAATTTAGACATTTATTTACAGGAACATTTGTGGATAATGATTTGATTTCTAAACTAGTCATACATCTGTTTTTAATGTCCATGTTTTTTTAAATTTATTTGAAAGATTACCTGATTTTTTTTCTTATATGCAAGGTCAATGTAGTAGTGGAAGCATCGGTCATTGAGGAGTTGCCGAGTGAGAGTCTTATGTAGTGAACTCGGAAAACTTTGTAGATGTTGATTTCAGTCTAAGGAATGTAGATTTATTTCAGATTAAATCACAATTGTCAAATGAGGCTTAAGAAGAAACGAGGCAGGGCTTGTCTGCACTCAGTCAGTCAGTTAATTGCCATACATGATACACAGTTGGGCGATCATGTCTCTATTGAGCCATGACTGACTAGACAAGAGATTTTCCCACTGTAGGTTGCCATTTCTTTCTGCGGTAGACTGGTTGTCAATCAAAGCTATAAAACCCAGTCTGTTTTACTATTTAACCCATACCTGGAGGAAGATGTGATGGATTCATACCTTTCCCTGTAGATTCACCACTGCACATATATCACTAATAATAACAATCCTCTCTGTTATAATAAAAACCACAGTATATATATATATATATATACATGATTGAGCACGATGGAGGAAGAGTAGACTTTAAAAAAACAGTAGCTACTCATGCATCTACGCATCGTTCATTCAGTAATGAATTTGAACACTCTTGGCTACTGGTGTGTGTTTACATTGTATAGAACACACTAAAGTCTGCCTTCCTCTACCGAGCACCCATAGCTCAGTGGTAGAATCACTGACTGATGTCAATTTGGTCAGGTTTCAATCCTGACTAGAAGCAATTGGATGTCTAACTGTGCTGATGAGCTGTGATACAGCAAAACAGATTTGTCTGCAGATGACTGTCATTTCTTATGGCATGGGTACACTCATAATAATAATAATAATATTATTAACATATATTGAAGCAATAAAGGATTGGATGATACAACTAGTCAAAAAACATAAAAACAGAAAGAAAAAAAATATTCAGTCATGAAAAAATGTTGTAAATACAAATAAGATTTACAATTTGTAGAATTTATAGAAAAATCAAAACAGAACTCAAGAACTAGCTTTGGCAGAAAGAATAAATCTTTTGAATGAATGAAACAATGCTAACAAGACAAATCTTTGCATGGCCAATATCTAGAATGTGGTAATAAAGCCGATGTTAATAAAGTTAACATTCATTAATGGTTACAAGCATCTGGATTAAAGGCTGAAATGGAAGGCTTTATTCCTGCAGCGCAAGACCAGAATCTTTTCACTATGAACTCTCAGGAAAATATCATACATAATAAATTGGATCCAAAATGCAGGTTTTATAACAAATATAAGGAAACAATAGATCATCTAATCTCAGGATGTTCTGTATTTGCACAAAATGAATATAAAAATCGACACAATACAATGGGGCAATATTTACAGTGAACAATGGGCAAACGCTTTGGAAAAGATGTTAACAAAAATTGGTATGAACATCACCTAGCACTGGTTGCAGAAATAGTAGGTATCACAACTCTATGGGATTACGCTATCTTCCGAGACAGGAATATTGAAGCAAATAGGCCAAACATAGTTCGCCTACTCATTAATTTGGCTTGTCTAGCAAACTGTAACATAGCAACCAATTAATTTGAAAATCAGTCGAAGTATAAAGATCTGGAATATTTATTTATCAGTCCCAAAATGTTATATGCTGATGTCCTCAAGGGCAATGAATAAAAGCATTGGCTGAATCCAGTGACTTGATCCAAAGAGATGTAAGTTCAATACTTTGCTACAGCTTAGAAACTTAAAAGAAGATAACTATTACTGAGACAACCAAAACTAGAACAATCTAACCCAATATTCAATACAAAGGGTTCAGTTCGATATTCTAATCACCTGAAGAAGGCCAGTGCAAACAATGGCTGGAACGTTGTAAATATGGCAACAAAGATGAGAACAACAATCTGAACAATGTAAATTGTATAAATAAAGACCTGGAAATTGAAATAGAAAAAAAAAGTGGAAATTGAAAACAAGATAGTAGGTGTGCTTGGAATGACAAAAAATGAGCACAACAACATATTTGAAAAAATCCCTGGAAATCCAAGTTTAAGAGAAATACCAAAAATGTCTTGATAAGTATCAAAAGAACTTTGTTCATGTAACACTAGTGATGTTGTGGTTGTTAGAAAAACAACAACTGGCTTTAGGTCTTTGCGCAGGTAGTGCGACCATAGCAGAAATAAAATATAACAGTAAAAATATAATAACCCGAAGATTAATTGAAGTTTTCTAACCAAGAAAGAAGCCCTTTGAGAATAATAATAAAAGTGTTATGGTGCCCTTCTACAAGGAATGGAATCTTCCTCTTACTATATATAATTACCTGTGTAACTTTCGGAGAACAGTTAAGTATAGCAGTTAAGTACAACAGCTAGTACACAGTTAAAGCCAGCTACTACTCAGGCAATACACATTGTAACTGTACTGTTTAGACTTACATATTTCTATTTACTTAATTACTAACACTTTCATTGTACACATGTTCTTGTTCTACTAATACACTGTTTTGAACCTACCTTCTGTGTTCTATGTCTTGCATTTTATTTTATAATCATATTACCCCAAACAAGGCAGTTTACTGCCACTGGTGCACAGAGGGTTACATAGGAGGAAAGTTATGAGAAAGAGTGACAGGTTATAGGGGGTATCAGGAAGTGGGTAAGCAAAGGGTGAGAATACAGATGAGAGTGGAGTGGACAGAGAAAGGAGCATGAGAGAGAGGATGCAAGTCAGTGAGATAGGAGATGACTATTGACTTTACATTTAAATTCTTGGAGATGTCGGCCAAACCAGTCACTACAACTTTGTGGTGAAGTTTCACCACAACAACTCCACAACAAATTGGCAACGAAGATTTGTGTTAAGATTTGCCATAACAAATTGATGATGAAGATCCACAACAAAAAGGATACTTAGTCATTTGCTCTGATTTTAGAAGATAGCCATAGCAACACACCACTACCTGTTTTACATCTTCCTTCAGACTTGTTAGGTAGTGAGACCATAGCAGAAATCTAAATATGATGATGACGATAATAATAAATAAATAAAAATTGTTACTGTTGTTCTAGTTGCATGCTTTGTTTAATTTTTCTCTCCACCCGCAAAAAAAAAAAAAAAAGAAAATTTAGGTTTTATATGAAGCAGACTCTGTTTAAAAAAAAATCAAAACAAATAAAATAAAATGCTTCACCAAAATTCTTTTTCTGAAGTTAGTCTCTAAACACAGACATAAAATATGCTATGAGAAAATTTCAATTCTCAGGAAACTTGAACATGAAAAATATAGTTTTTACTGTTTGCTTTGAAGTAGTCTCCTGAGACATACGTATGGCAATCTTACAAAGCATAGCAGTTTATGTGAGCTGTTCAAAATTTATTAATATGTGGAATTACACCTGGTCTATTTCATGTAGACTGCAAGAGATTTTATAATTATACAGTTATAACATTAACATTCTTATAAAAACCAAATGCATGGTAACAAAAAGCAAGATGAATCTTATAATAGTCACACTATAAAGAAATATACATTTCCTGTCAATAAAAACAAGAAAATTAAATTATCTACAATAAAAATATTTAAACTGCAAACCTCATCATCAAAGACTTAGTTACAAGATCCAAATTACAGAGAACTAATATTTTTTAAATCATTTCACCTCAAGCAAGGTGATACTGCCACTGATGCGCAGGGGAAGAGTGAAGGGAAAGATAAACCAGTTACAAGGGGGTGTCAGAGTAAGGGCAAGAGAAGGATGGGAACACAGGAGTGAAGACAGTTGCAAAGGTAGAGAGAAAAGAAAAGAACAAGATACACTGGCTGATATAGAAAGGATTGGAGTCAAGTGGATAAGAGATGGGAATTGACATTGCATTTAAATTCCTGGAAGTTGTAGCCATCAGGAAAGCAAGTATATGTAAGGGAGTTTCCACAGGCGAGAAATATGAGAAAAGAAGCTGATGGAGTAGAATTGTTGGCAGCATTTGGTAGATTTAACTGTAAAAGGGTGTGACCTGGTTGCATGAGTAAATTCTTGTGGTGGAGGCACCAGTGACTTAAGTTTGTTGGAGCAATTCAAATATCCCTTTACAAACTATGTTCTTGAGCAATCTCTTCCCTCTCATACTCTTTTCCTGACACCCCCTGCAACCTCTCACTCTTCATAACATTCCTTCTATGTAAGCCCCTGCACAACAGTGGTAGTAAAATGCCTTGCTTGGGGGTGA
Source organism: Ascarosepion bandense (assembly GCA_037127315.1). Lineage (NCBI taxonomy): Eukaryota > Metazoa > Mollusca > Cephalopoda > Sepiida > Sepiidae > Ascarosepion > Ascarosepion bandense. The sequence continues at coordinate 551,158 of JBBBDQ010002057.1, forward strand.
CACGATTAAAAAAAAAAAAAAAAAAAATCCAAATTCATAAATAATTATATTGGATATACTACAACATGCCTAATAAGAAGACTTACGTTACATCTTTCAGACTATAGTTCAATTAGGTCTCATTTAAACACACATGAGACCTTGCAAACTCTTTCTGGAACACTCTTCTTGATAATACAAATATAATAGCCTTGTTCACATGTAAAAAAACAAAAAATAATGGAAGTATTACTAATAAAAAAACGCCAGCACTCAATAATATTGACTATGAACACAGCCATAGTTTGCTGACCATATTTGGAAAATAAAACATTCCTATAAGTCTAGAAAACAAATTATATCTTCAATTAAAAGTAAAAATAAAATCTTCCTTGATAATGGCCAAAGTATAGCTGAAAATGCTTGGATATGCAAATGCAAAACATTTGAACAATTTTTACATAAAGAAAAGAAGAAAATTATACACAAGAAAAATTAAATGAAAAAAATAAACTGCAGTTCCCTTGTCAGTCATTTTCAATGAAACTTTATAAAATATATGAGATTGTTGCTCAAATAAACAATTTTAATGATATATATATATATTTCTTTATTTACGCATTTATTTTAATCATAAATTTATTTATTTTCTTAATTTTACATATTTATATCAATCATAATTTTAAACATGTTCCAGCCTTATCTCTATGAATTCTTCTCCATCTCATCTAATGTAATTACAATTGTGCCTACGATTGGTTCCCGAGGAAGTGTTGGCCAAAAGGCAGCCTATAGAAACTAAGAAAAGAGTGCTAGACTGCTACGTGATGTCAGTTCTTCAATACGGCAGTGAATGCTGGACAATATCATTGAAAATGAGGACAAAACTGGAAGCGGCCGAAATGTGGTTCTACAGAAGGATGCTACGAATATTGTGGACTGAGCATGCAAGCAATGATGAGGTGTTGGAAAGAATGGCAACAAAAAGGAAATTGATGCTGAGCATCGGGAAGAGACAACTGAAGTTCCTGGGACATGCAATGAGGAAGGAGAGCCTGGAGAACCTGATACTGACTGGTCAGATAGAAGGAAGGAGAGACAGGAAGGCAGCGGATAACATATTTGCAGGGTCTGATCAGGTGGATGACGGAATGGGGGTTGCCAGGAGCAACAGGAGCAAACATACTAAGAGCCACAAGGGATAGGGAGATGTGGAGAGCCATGATCGCCTACGTCCTGAAGGGACAGGGCATATAGATGAAGAAGAAGGTCCCAATATTATAAAAAAATGAGCATAAAATTGTATTTATTCTGATCTATATCTATATATCTATATATTTATATATATACATATATATATATAGCAAATCCCTATTATAGGTACCTGCCGAACCCACAGAGTCCATTGGTCTATATTGCAATTAAGCTGAGAAAACATCAGTTACAGATTCCAGCTGTAAGTGAATTCTACCTCTGAGCTATGGGCACTCAGTAGAAGGAGGTAGCAGAATAAACATAATATCTCATTTTGTTCGTATTTAGTATTTTTCGAATATCACCATAGTTGATTTGTCAGGGAGGGGACATCTTGATAATATTGGACCTGGGGAGATGAGGCACCTTTGGAAATCTAGGCTTAGGTTAACCTAAAAAAAATTGATCAATTCACTGACTATATATATATATATGAAATGATTTTTTTGAACATTATTTTTGATTGATACTCATATTTAAGTAGATATTCTGTTTATAATCAAACAGTATTATATATTTATTTCTACCTGCCTGATTATTTATGTTAAATTTTTGTGACGAAATTGTGTGTTGTTCCACATAAGGGAAGCCACCATGTGATCTGGCACGTCTTATACCTCTCAACGACGAATGACAATCAGTCTAAACGAAGTCAAATTAAGCCTATAACACAACTTTCAGTTCATCGTAATAACCATATCTACTCTTAAATGTATTGTAATATCAACAAATGTAAACATGTTACAGAAATAATGTTCAAACAAACCATTTCAAATTGTCGGTTGTTTATAACCAGCTTTGTTAGTCTTTGTTATATATATATATATATATATATATATATATATATATATGTAGCAAATCCCTATTACACACACCTGCTGAACCCACAGGGTCCATTGGTTTATATTCCAACTCATAAAGCTTAGGTTAACCCATAGCCTAGATTTCCAAGGGTGCCTCATCTCCACAGGTCCAATATTATCAAGATGTCCCCTCCCTGACAAATCAACTATGGTGAGATTTGAAAAATACTAAATATGAATAAAATGAGATAATTATTGACATAGATTAAATTAAGGGCACAACTCAATATTCCCTGAAGATTATGAGATGACAAAAACCTGAAGAAGGCTAGCAGATCTAATGAGTGAAATGTGGTGAGTATAACAATGAAGAACGTAATTAATTTTTTCTATTCTTTCCTGCCAGAGTCAATGAAGAGCTTAAATATTATAAAATATAGATACAGCCTAATGAGATTCTCCAAGAAAATCCATTGTCTAATAATACTCTGTCTAGATTTTGCCTGTTTTTGTTTGGCTTTAGTCTGTCTGTAAGACAAGTTCATTTTGTACAAGTGTGATAATGAGGTCATGATAATTGTCATCCTCAGTTCAAACAGTCTTCTAGATTATAATTCACTTGAAAATATAATTAAATGTCGAAGCCAAAATTTATTGGGGTTCTGGAGGCCCCGAGCTATTTTTATTTGGTTTGCCCAATAAAAGGCCCAAGTGTAGAGATTATGTAGGATAGATAACAGCTAACCCTAGGCATCTCCAGACCCTGTTCCACAAAGTGGGGATTCTTGGGAAGGAGCTGCTTGAAAGCTTTCTTTTTTACTAATGGAAAATTACATCATAAGATACACATCATAACATTACATCATAAGATACACATCATCCAAAATCCATGATTCTTATACATATTGTGTCAGTCAGTTAACTGACATATGTGATACATGCTTGGATGACTGTCTCTTTTAAAACATGACTGACTTTCCTCGCTGTATGTTGCCATCTTTTTCTGCAGTAGACTGGTTAGTAACAAAGGCTACAGAACCCACTTTGTTCTGCTATTCAATCCTGTTATCCAGATGAGCCAGTCAAGTGCCATACATGATACACATTTTGGCGATCATATCATTTTCAATCCATGACTGGCTAGGCAGAAGATTTTCCCACAGTCAGTCAGTCAGTTAAGTGCCATACGTGATACACGCTTGGGCGATCATGCCTCGAAAGAGACATGACTGACTGGGCAGAAGATTATCCCGCAGTAGGTTGCCATTGCTTTCTGCGGTAGACTGGTTGCCGACCAAGGCTATAGAACCCAATCTGTCCTGTTATTTGACCCATAACTGGAAGGAAGAGACGGATTAAGTACCTTTCTCAAGGGTATTTGTGCGCAAGTGAATACAATGGATTCAGCTGGAATTCGAACTCGGCTCCCCGGTTTCTCATTCCGAGCCGATATCCACTGTACCACAATGCACATAGGTTGCCATTTCTTTCTGTAGTAAACTGTTTCCAAACCAAGGCTATGAAAGCAAATCTATCCTGCTATTTTATCTTTTTGTTGTCCAAATCAGTCAGTTAATTGCCATACATGATACACGCTTGGGTGATCATGTCTCTTTTAAGACATGATTAACTATGCGGAAGATAATCCTGCAGTAGATTGCCATTTCTTTCTGTAGTAAACTGGTTCCAAACGAAGGCTATAGAAGCCAATCTGTTCTGCTATTTAGCTCATACCTGGAGGAAGAAAATATGGATTAATATCTTTCCCAAGTGTATTTGTGCATAAGTGAATGAAATGAATTCAACTATTGCGAAATGTCATGGCTGATGCTAACCTCCAGTAGAGCAACTGATTTTGCCTTCATCATCTCTCGTTTTTTACTGGAACGAAGTAGAGTTATTATACTAAATCAATTGCTAGGTTCTCTGCTGTGATGAATTGCAATGTTTGTTTTGTTTAAGTATCACTATATCATGGCTGATGCTAACCTTTTGATGGGCAGCTCATTTTGCCTTCATCAACTCTCATTTTCCACAATCATAAAGTTATTATATTGAATCAATTTGTAGGTCTACTGCTAGGTTGTTTTGTAATGATTGTATTGTGCCAAGGCCACATGCACCATTGGTGGGTTGAGCCAGCTTCCTCCCCAACGGAGAAAGTTTCATTGGAATTTGTTTAAGGGCAGGGTCCCAAAACCTACCCTGTTATTTAACCCATAACTGGAGGGAAGGGACGGATTAATACCTTTCCCAAGGGAACTAGCGCGTAAGTGAGTGCAGGGCATTCAACTGGAATTCGAAATTGGCTCACCGATTTCTCTTTCCGAGCCGATATCCACTGCACCAAAACGCACATCTGTCACCAAATGCTTTCAGCGCCTGGTATTCCCAAGCGGTCACCCATCTAAGTACTGACCAAGCTCAATGTTGCTTAACTTTGGTGATCAACCGAGAACCGGTGTATTCAACGTGATTTGATCGTAAGCAACCCTAGGTGGGTATAGTACAATTGTGTAAATTTTTGAGAAAATCAGTTCAGCTGTTTTGGAGTTTATAGGTAACAGACACACACAAAGACACACAGAGAGAGACAAAGTTCCATTTATAAATAAGTTTAGTTTAGATTAGATTTTTTCGGGGATGAAGATGTATTTTCAAATTTGTAGGAAAAGTGTTTCGAGTGGCATTGTTATTTTGTTTAGTTTACTTTTTCTTTTTTAGGTTCACTGAAGGGACACGGCACATAAAAGTGAAGTAAATTTCTTTATTTATGATCAATCTGTCTAATATTTATTTTTAGCAACAGTAATAATAAAAAACTGTTTTCATATATTTAATGATAATTTTATTAGTTTGATTCTTTTCTTATCAATCCGTTTCTATTGTCATAAAATTAATAATAAGTCAAAGTGGTATATTTTGATAATGATCTGTTTACTCTGATATCCAGTATAAAATATATATGGTCATTCGTTGTCATGGTAAAGGTCTTATTTGTCCTACTGATTCCAAAAGTGAAGCCATCTGATATGGCTGCCTATAGTGAGCAGCTTGTAGTACTGTCAGTTGAAATTTATAAAATCTTTCTCTAAAGACAATTTTTCAAAAAAATAGCTTTCTCAAGTCTAATAACTGTCTGTCACCCTTCCAGTCTTGATGGGAGGTTTGCTTCCTTAACTTTTGTTTGAAGTAATGTAGAACATTACTTGTTTGAAGTAATGTGGAACATAACTTCCCTCCAGTTATGGGTTAAATAACAGGGTAGGTTTTGGGACCCTGCCCTTAAACAAATTCCAATGAAACTTTCTCCATTGGAGAGGAGGCTGGTCAAACCAATAATGGTGCATGTGGCCTTGGCACAATACAATCATTATAACACAACCTAGCAGTAGACCTACAAATTGATTCAATATAATAACTCTATGATTGTGGAAAATGAGAGATGATGAAGGCAAAATGAGCTGCCCATCGAAAGGTTAGCATCAGCCATGACATTGTGATACTTTTGCAATAGTTGAATTCATTTCATTCACTTATGCACAAATACACTTGGGAAAGATATTAATCCATATTTTCTTCCTCCAGGTATGAGGTAATCTCTTGATTGTGTAATTACAAATGTTATCCATTTTAGTTGTTGCTGCTGTTGGTAATCACAATTTACTCCCACATCAGTAAGAAATCTGGCGAGGCAGACAAACACAATCTCGCTGCTGATCTTGAGAAGGACCTCCATCAGTGGTGGACTTGGGTAAGAAATGGCTTGTAAATTTCAATGTTTCTAAAACGAAACTTCTATCTGTCAAGCCATCACAAGCCATCTCTCCTTTCACCCAAAAGCATGGACCAAGTAAATCTCCCTGAAAGAAATACACTGCACCTCCTCAGCCTTACCCTATCTTCTGACCTCAAGTGGAATCGCTACATTGAATGAATAGCTAAATCCGCTGCTAGGAAGGTTGGGTCACTGTGTCGGGCCAGGAATTTTTTACCGCCTGAATCCATTTTGCACATTTACAAATCAACCATCCAACAGTTCATGGAATACTGTTGTCATATCTGGACAAGCGCAGCTGCCGTTCTCAACAGGCTCCAAATGAGAATCTGTAATCTGATTGGTCCCATGGCAGTTCGATTCCAGCCACTTTCTCATCATAGCTTCTGTCTATCTCTTCTATAAATATTTTCATGGATTCTGCTCTGACGAACTTAGGTCACTGGTGCCCCCTCCACAAGAATTTACTTGGGCAACCAGACTGGCAACAAGGTCTCACCCTTTTACAGTTAGATCAACCAAATGCAGGTGACAATTCTACTCCAACAGCTTCTTTTCTCATGCTTTCCGCCTGTGGAACTCCTTTACATATACTTGCTTTCCCAACGGCTACAAACTCCAAGAGTTAAAATGCAAAATCAATTCCCATCTCTTATCCACTTGATTTCAGTCCTTTTTACATTACACTGTATATCTTGATCTTTTTCTTTCTCTCTACCTTCACAATTGTCTTCACCCACATGTTGACATCCTTCTCTTGCTCTTTCTCTTTCACCCTCTATAGCTGGTTCTTCTTTGTCATCACTCTTCTCCTGTCTAAAACTTTGACTCTCTTATATAGCCCACTGCACATCATTAGCGGTACCACCTTGTTTGGGGTGAAAAGATTAAAAAAAATCATGTGATGTGGTTTTTGTTATTTGCTATATCTTTGTTAGTGATTTGGTAGCACCAGTCCACAGGGTTTGAAAAAGATGTCCTTCATTAAAATCCATAGGCTTCACTCAGTAAAAGCCATTTTTAATGATTAATCTAAGAAATGTGCATTGTGGTGCAGTAGATATTGGCTTGGACCAAGAAATTGGAAAGCCGAGTTCAAATTCCAGTTGAATTTGTTGTATCTGAAGGTCTTAATCTATCTCTTTTCTCCAGCTATGGGTCAAATAACAGGACAGATTAGTTTCTATAGCGTTGGTTGGTAACCAGGCTATAGCAGAAAGTAATAGCAATCTACTGCAGGAGAACCTTCTGCCCTGTTAATCATGTCTCTTTTGCGACATGATTGCCCAAGCATGTATTCCATATGGCACTTAACTGACTGACTGAATCTGAGAAATTAGTTGAATATACCTGAGAGTTCTGAGATTGCTCAATGGGTTTGGTGTTATGCATGCCATGATGGGTTTACCTACAGACTTAGCAGGCTGAAGGCTAGGGCCTCAAAATCTAAGGGGTCTCCATCAAATATGTATAATATTTTTGTCCTTGTCATAGGCCTTTCTTACACATGCTGTAATAATGCATTGTAGACTTTAAATAGCACTTCAGTAATTTTAAATGTTTATCATCATTGGATTTGGTGCAGTCGAACAAGAGAATGGAGAGCATTCACTTACGTGCAAATACCCTTGGGAAAGGTATTAATCTATCTCTTCCCTCCAGTTATGGGTTAAATAACAGGACAGAGTGGGTTCTATAGCCTTGGCTGGCAACCAGTCTACTGCATAACCAGTCTACTGCATAAAGTAATTAATGGCAGCCTACCGTGGGATAATCTTCTGCCCACTCAGTCATGTCTCTTTTGAGACATGATCGCCCAAGTGTGTATCACATATGGCACTTAACTGACTGACTGATCATCAGCCATGGTTTTACTCAAATTTTTTAATTTAACACTTTTCCATTTTCCTCTACTCGTGCGAATGGAGAGGCTTGGGGCCTCTTTTCATCAAAATTTGTCCCTGCATGCATGGTTTCATATGAAAGTTTTGATCTGATGGGGATATTTACGAACCTAATTTGAGTTTTCAGATTAATGTATTGTATTAATTTACAATGATGGACAAAACTATCTCTAGCACGGCCTGTAAAGAAAACCTGTTTTCACCTGGTATAAACTGCTTTTTTGACTGTGAGACAATCTCTATCGATATCTACCTTTTTTGACTCATGAGTAAAACTCACAATTATGATATCACTAAATTTATCAACCAACACTCTAATCTTCAATTCAACAATTTGAAGAGAAACAGACTCCAGATCAGTAGGAACAAAAATGAGCAATAACTGAACAGCAGTATGAGATATCCCTTGAAATGACCAATAAAGGGTTCAGTTCATTGAATTCCTTCATTACCCACATTGACAAAAGACCTGAAGAAAGCCAGGATGAAAGAAAAGCTGAAACATTTTTAAAATAGCAACATTTTTAAAATAGCAACATTTTTAAAATAGCAACAGACATGTAGAGATTAATCTAAATTCAAATCATGATTTTATTCATTCAAATATATTAATAAAATAAATCATGAAAAAAATAATGACCAACCTACCAAAATATTCAGATGAAATAAGATTTCATATAAGTATTAAAATTCAGGATTGAACTGGAGACCTTTAGATCTTGGTTTGAAATGCTTTTAAAGAAGAAATACATTGACAGATTAATAACTGTCTGGGTATTGCTACTACCATTTCATTAGACTTGAAATTCTCACAGCAAGGATTGTTAACTCGACTGTCTCCTTAGAATTATCTTCTATCGTTGATTAGATTTTCAGTTTATTTAAAAATTCAAAGTTATTTTTAATTATATTTGAAAAATATAATTAATTCAATAAAAAGACAAATTATTTTATGAAATGGAAAACAAAACAAGATGGCGGAAAACAAAACAAGATGACTAAATGAATTATTATTATAAAGCAAAATTCTTGGTCATGAAATTCACTTGAGGCCAAAAACTAATCAAACTGGCTGATGTAGCAGATAATTTTGTTCTTAGAAGAAATGGAAAACAAAAAATAAAAAAGAGAAAAAGCAAACAAAACAAGATGGAAATCCTTTGCTATTTGTCTATGTAAGTAAAATACCAGATCTGTAAAATTTATATTCTCCCTTTGATAAATTTTAAAAGTTATTTTTTCTCATGTAACTATCATATAATATGTAAATAATTATCTTGAGTAATTTATTTTAAGCAAACTTTTAGGTATATATTATTTCTCTTAGATTTTAAATGAATTTATTCTGTTAAGGAATTTTGTATTTAATGATAAATTTTAACTAAAATTTACATGTTACATTTTTTTAACTAGTATTTAACATGTAAATATTTTTTGATTAACTTATTTTTAAGCATTTCTGTAAAATGTTTTGTCTTTTAGTTTTTAAACAGAATTTTGTTAAAGTATTGGTCTGTATCTCAAATTATTTATGATGCATCTATAGCTTAATAGCCATACATTTTTTGATAGACCATCTTTATTTTTGTTGTTTTGGTCAATACATTTTGGCCTTTATATTTTCTAGCTGTCAAATAATATTAGAAGTTTTGAGATGATGTACTGTCATTAAGCAATACATTTTTTTGATATAGAATCTTTATTGTTGTTGTTTTGGTCAATATATTTCGGCCATTGTATTTTCTATCTGTCAAATTGTATCAAAAGTTTTGAGATGAAGTACTGTCATTAAGCAATACATTTTTTGACAGAGTATCTTTATTGTAGTTGTTTTGGTCAATATATTTTAGCCACTATATTTTCTAGCTGTCGAATTGTATCGAAAGTTTGGTGATGAAGTATTGTCATACCCTTTGGAAAGGTATTAATCCATCTCTTCCCTCCAGTTATGGGTTAAATAATAGGACAGATTGGGTTCTATAGCCTTGGCTGTCAACTAGTCTACTGCAGAAAGCAATGGCAGCCTACTGCGGGATAATCATCTGCCCAGTCAGTCATGTCTCTTTCAAGACATAATTGCCCAAAGCGTGTATCACGTATGGCACTCAACTGACTGACTGTCATTAAGCAATACATTTTTTGATAGAGTATCTTTATTTTTGTTATTTTGGTCAATACACTCTGGCCATTATATTTCCCAGTTGTCAAATGGTATCGCAAATGTATACATTCCACACCCTTATAAAACCACCACCAACCTTGTAAACAATTAGTGCCTACTGCTTCATGGGGACTGTATCATACATGATATAATTTTGGGGGGATTTGTTTAGTTGCTGTCTTCTTTTATTTGCCAAGCCCTTTCAATGTTTGGGTGATTATGGTCCTCCATATCTTCATTTTATTCCTCACATAACATAACTTTTAACTCTTTACCATCCCTCTTTGATCGGCTATCCATCTACTTCTTATCTTATATGCTACTAGCAGTATAGCCCGGCGTTGCTCGGGTGTCATGAAAGCTTTAAAACTAATCCATGGTCCTGGAGCTCAGACTCATTGGACATTGGCACGAAAGACTAAAAATCAATAGTTGTTTCCAGTTAAAGCGAAACCGTAGACTGAAAGAAAAATGAATGGATGTAAGTCAAATTATGAAGTTCGTTGAGAATCAGATAAAAATTGTGGATTTGTATAAAGGACATACAGACAGATAAACAGACACACACACAAACATCTTGCCTTTTATATATATATTATCAATTTTCTGCACTATTGTAAGAACTGCAACATTGAAACTTTTGAATATCGTTTCTTATATCTTTGTCTATGAGTGTATTAAATTTGATTAAAATCGGACCACTCCTTCTATAACATGATTTTTCGATTATCGATTTTCGATATTTATCAGGGGTACCTCAACACAAAACCTAGCTAAGAACACTTGCAGATGCTTATAGTACAACTGCGTAAATTTTCAAGAAAATCGGTTCAGCCGTTTTGGAGTCTATAGGTAACGGACACACACACACAGACACACATACACACATACAAACACATATACACACATACAAACACATATACACACAGACACAAACAAAGTTCCATTTATAAATAAGTTTAGATGTTGTTTCAGGACATGTGATTATGACTCTCCACAACTTCCTGTTTTATATTGCCCTTTGTGTCATTTAACTCTTTACCATCCTTCTTTGTCCTCTATTCCCTCCTTTTATTTTTTGTGTTCTATCGGGATGCAAATATTCATGGCCGTTTGCAACTTCCTGTTTTTTGTCAGAGCCTTTAATTTGTGCCAAGTCTCTTCAAGACATGAGTGATTATGGCCCTCCACCATTTCCTTTCTTTTAGTAACTTTTCACTTTATCATTTCTCTTTGTCCTGGTTTTACCATCTGCATGCTCCTTCATTTACATGCCATGTCTTTTCAGGATGTGAGTGATCATGGCTCTCCACAACTTCTTGCCATTTATTGCTCTGAGAAACTTTTGATTCTTTACTATCCCTCTTTGTTCCTGTTTTTCCTTTTAAGTTATGTTACTTGCAGTTTCTGATTGCTTCGCCTCTTCAGAATGTTTTGTGGGTGTTCAATTCTCTTTGTCTTCTTTGCTTATTATTTGCCTCAGACATTTCAACTCTATTTTTCTAGTTTTAAGGGTAAATTGCTACATAATTCCTTTTTTCATTAAGACTTCTCAGTATCTGTGTCGATGTTGAATGCCGAACATTCAATGGCCTACAAGGGATATTCAGCTGGTAAATTAAGTGCCATACATGGTACACATTTGGGCAATCATGTATCTTTTGATCTATGACTGACTAGACAGAAGATTTTCATACAATATGTTGCCATTTCTTTCTGTGGTAAACTGGTTACCAACCAAGAATAAACACAATCTGTCCTGCTGTTCAACCAATAGATTAAGGAAGAAAAGATGGATCAATACTTTTCCAAAAGGTATTTGTGTGTAAGTGAATGCAACGAATATAACTGGTATTTGAACTCGTCTCTCTGATTTCTCATTCTGAGTAAATAACCATGCACAACAATGCACATAGGATATATTTCATGTTGGCTTAATTCAATTTTCTTTGTTTCAAATAATATTTTCTTATCACTTAATGTTTTTTTGAGATTCAGGAGAAATCTTGCACTATTCTCTTGATTTTTTTATCTTTCTATGTCACAGTTTCTCTTGTCAGTTATGTGAGATTTCACAACCTTGTCTGCTGATGGTTTCTGGTTAACACTGCCGAGGTAGTAATATTATAATAAAAGGTTCACATACCCTTTGCTCCAGGATGTCATAGCAACAAGATTGAACACTAAGCAGACGTTACAGGAGCAGGTCAACTACTTAATTTCACTCAACTATGTGGCACACGCACACATGCAAATAACTGCTAATCCTCTAAGCTTTTTCTCATTTTATATATCTCCCTGTATACACTTAAGTATAATATTTTTTTCTATTTAGTTATTTAGATAAATATATATATATATATAGATATATAGATATATATATATGTTCTACATATTAAATTCAGTTTTTTTTTTAAAGAATTGTATTAAAAGTTTTCAAACTCTTCCCATCACAGCCTATTAACACCATCCACTACAGCTATAGCATTAGCCGGATTATTAAATTTTTGTACTTATTTGATAAAAGTAAAAAACTTGGACACTCTTTTACCTTTTCTTTCAAAAAGTCCAAGTCCTTCATTTCACCCAACCACGTGGTACACAAATGTTACATGTTTGGTTGTTTCTTAAGACAGGACATTAGTATCATCTAAAAAGGTTCGTACTTACCATTATTGTGTTGTTCAAATACTGATTTGTATAAGGTGCGGAATGATGCACTTAGATTTTCAGGAGCGGAGTTTTCTTCTATATATGGTAATGACTGCAAAAGATAACGGTGGTAGGAGAAACATTAGAGCCTTATGGGATAATAAGAAAAAAATGTGAAAACTCAGAAGATCTAAATATCAAAAAATGTAAAGAAAAAAGGACTTGAAACAAAAAACAAATGAAAAAAGGTTTTCAATAAAAAATAAGTCTGCCAAGATGACATGAATCTACTCAGTTAAAGTGACAAACTCTTTTTGTTAATATATGCTATATGTAGTTTGAAAGAAGGCAGTTTCAGGATTTTAGAACTGGTCTTTTCCTCAAATCTGAGTATCTGTCAAGCTTTGATTCAATAAAGACAGTAGCTTCATAAAGGCATCAAAATTCAAGTTCAAGTTCAAAGGTATCATAATTTAAATGAATTCATACAAGCATCATAATTCAAATGGATTTGAAAGGGCATCATAATTCAAGCAGATTCAAGTGGGCTTTATAATTCAAGTGGGTTTATAAGGGCATCATAATTCAAGCTGGTTTTTAAGGGCATCATAATTCAAGTGGATTCATGAGGGCATCATAACTAAAGCAGATTCATAAGGGCATCATAATTCAAGCATTTCATAAGGGCATCATAATTCAAGTGATTTTATAAGTGCATCATATCATATTTCAAGTAGGTTCATAAGGGCATCATAATTCAAGCAGATTCATGAGGGCATCATAATTTAAGTGGGCTAATAAGGACATCATAATTCAAGCAAAATTGCAAGTAAGAATTTAATATTGTTAGAACATTTCTAAAGTGATATGTGCTCTTAAATTAGACAGGATTAACAAACTAGTTCCTTATCAAATTTCCTTTTGATCATTTTAGCCCAAGCAAAGTGATAAGGCCATTATGACATAACGGGTGAAAAACAACGAAGGAACATGAGTGAGGAGAAAGAACAATAAAAGATCAAGATTTAAAAAATTAGAAAACAGTGATTGACATTGCATTTACACTCTTGAACATTATGGATTACTAGCAGTATAGCCCGGTGTTGCTCGGGTGTAATGAAAGCTTTAAATCCATGGTCCTGGAGCTCAAGACTAATCCATGGTCCTGGAGCTCAGATGCTTTGGACAAAGCAAAAACTACAATAAAAGGGCTGAAAAACTGATTTTGATCAGACCTTGTAGGATATCGGGATATCAATTTCCAATATCAGAGTCAACTCAGTAATCCAAGGATAAAAATTTAATTGGAGTAGATAGACTAAACTATCGCCCGGTTCACACTCCACCAACATCTATTGAACAGGTGAAGAGGCTCATCCCTTGTTCCCTGTTTAGGATGTGGTTTCCAGTTTTCTCTTTTCCAGTCTTTTCACTCTTATATAGCTCCCTGCACATCAGTGGCGTTACCGCCTTGCTCGAGGTGATATGATTAAAAAAAAAAAAACTCACCTAATTAAGTCCATGAAAACTTATCATACCCATCAGGAGTAAAACCGAAGAAAATGAGCCATATTGATGGCTGAATATCGGTTTTTGATCAGATTTGATAGAATATCAAGAGTATCTATTTCCGATATCAGGGATATTAATGATTTTCTGTACTATTGTAAGAACTGCAACCTTGAAACTTTTGAATATCGTTTCTTATGTCTTTGTCTATGAGTGCATCAAATTTGATTAAAATCGGGCCACTTCTTCTATAACTTGATTTTTTCAATTATCGATTTTCAATATTTATTGGGGGTACCTCGACACAAAACCTAGCTAAGAACACTCGCAGACGCTTATAGTACAACTGTGTAAATTTTCAAGAAAATCGGTTCAGCCGCTTCAGAATCTATAGGTAATGGACACACACACACATGCACACACACACACAGACAAAGTTCCATTTATAAATAAATTTAGATAGGAAAGCAAGAAGCTGGAAGAGAGTTTCACAGGTGTGAGTTACAAAAAAAAGCAGAACTTATGGTAAAATCTAGAAAATCTAGTAATATGTTTAATATGTTGAGTATAATATAAATCTAGTAATAAATAAGTATAATATAAATCTAGTAATATGTTTAATATGTTGAGTATAATATAAATCTAGTAATAAATAAGTATAATATAAATCTAGTAATATGTTTAATATGTTGAGTATAATATAAATCTAGCAATAAATAAGTATAATATAAATCTAGTAATATGTTTAATATGTTGAGTATAATATAAATCTAGTAATAAATAAGTATAATATAAATCTAGTAATATGTTTAATATGTTGAGTATAATATAAATCTAGTAATAAATAAGTATAATATAAATCTAGTAATATGTTTAATATGTTGAGTATAATATAAATCTAGCAATAAATAAGTATAATATAAATCTAGTAATATGTTTAATATGTTGAGTATAATATAAATCTAGTAAAAAATAAGTATAATATAAATCTAGTAATATGTTCAATATGTTGAGTATAATATAAATCTAGTAATAAATAAGTATAATATAAATCTAGTAATATCTTTAATATGTTGAGTATAATATAAATCTAGTAATAAATAAGTATAATATAAATCTAGTAATATGTTTAATATGTTGAGTATAATATAAATCTAGCAATAAATAAGTATAATATAAATCTAGTAATATGTTTAATATGTTGAGTATAATATATATCTAGCAATAAATAAGTATAATATAAATCTAGTAATATGTTTAATATGTTGAGTATAATATAAATCTAGCAATAAATAAGTATAATATAAATCTAGTAATATGTTTAATATGTTGAGTATAATATAAATCTAGTAATAAATAAGTATAATATAAATCTAGTAATATGTTTAATATGTTGAGTATAATATAAATCTAGCAATAAATAAGTATAATATAAATCTAGTAATATGTTTAATATGTTGAGTATAATATAAATCTAGTAATAAATAAGTATAATATAAATCTAGTAATATGTTTAATATGTTGAGTATAATATAAATCTAGTAATAAATAAGTATAATATAAATCTAGTAATATGTTTAATATGTTGAGTATAATATAAATCTAGTAATAAATAAGTATAATATAAATCTAGTAATATGTTTAATATGTTGAGTATAATATAAATCTAGTAATAAATAAGTATAATATAAATCTAGTAATATGTTTAATATGTTTAAATTTATGAAGAACTGGTAGTAAAAAGGAAAGCTCATCAAAACAAGTGTCATGAAAATGTTTATAAAAAAAAACAGAGGGAAGCTTTATTACGGCAATATGAAAGCAATTAAAGTCACAATGCTGGGTCAGAATCAATAACATTGCAGATTTTTCTTTGGATCTTGTCTACAATCTCAAGTTCTATCACAGAGACACCAGACTGGATCAGACCAAATATAGCAACATTATTTAATGCTTGGACAAATAGGAGAATTATAAATGCTCAAGACACATCAAACCAAAGTTAGTATCATTTAAACTCAATCAAAACACATACAGTGTGCAAACAAGCATATATTTACACTTTTATAACATTTCCTTTATGATATAGGATATAGTGTTTAATTGTGGTAATTAGGCCACAATTTGAACAACATAATGTACACAGATGATACAGTGCTGATAGCAGACATGGAAAGGAAACTACAAGACTTCCTACAGAAGGTAGCTGAAGCGAGTGACAAGAAAGGACTATACATAAACTACAAGAAAATCAAATACATGGTCATCAGCAAAAAGAGCAGCCCAAAATGCCAAATACAGATGAGGTATACTAAAATCAAGCAGGTACAAAAATTTAAATACCTGGGAAGTGTTCTAACAGAAAACAGAAAGTGTGACACAGAAATCCAAAAGTGAATTGGCATGGTGAAGGAAGCTGAGTAAAGTATTAACAGACAGGAAATTTTTGAAAAGAGAAGAGTACTGGATTGCTATGTGATGTCAGTTCTTCAGTATTGCAGTGAATGCTGGACAATATCATCAAAGATGAAGAAGAAACTTGAAGCAACTGAAATGTGGTTCTACAGAAGGATGCTGTGGATATCATGGATTGAGCATGTGAGCAATGATGATGTTTTGGAAAGGATGGAAACAAAAATAAAATTAATACTGAGCATCAGTCTCTGAAGAGACAGCTAAAGTTCCTGGGACATGCAATGAGGAAGGAGGGCTTGGAGAACCTGATACTAACAGGCCAAATAGAGGGAAGGGGAGACAGGGGTAAACATCATGTAACATACTTGACTGGTCTGAATAGGTGGATGGAAGAATGGGATTGCATGGTGTAACAGGAGAAAGCGTGCTAAAAGCCACCAGGGATAGGAAGATGTGGAAGGCCATGATCACCTATGTCCTGAAAGGACAAGGCACATAGATGAAGTATGTTTAGCAACAAGGTTGTTGTTTTTTCAGTGGTTTTACTGACAAAATGTATTTTGGCAAGCAGATTTTTATTGTAAAGTGCTCAATATTGGGAGGAAGATAGAGCGTTGATAAGCACAATGAGTGTGTCACTTTAACTGAGCATGCAAACTTTGAAAGTTTGTGAGATCACCATTATGATGTTCTCACTCATCAGGGCTGGTTGGCAAGCATCATAATGATGTCTTCACAAAACCTTGAGAGTTGACATGAATCTGCTCAGTTAAAGTGACAAACTCTTTTTGTTAATATATGCTATATGTAGTTTGAAAGAAGACAGTTTCAGGATTTTAGAACTGGTCTTTTTCTCAAATCAGAGTATTTGTCAAGATTTGATTGTTTAAAGTTGATCATTATGTTTAATCATTTGTTTCTACAAAATCAGCTCAAAATAATCTTTGGAATTATTTCAAATTTTCCTTCTCATCTTGGTTTATACACGTGTTATAATAGACACAATATTTCGGCCAATTACCCACTTGGCCGAAAGGACATCATTAGGTGTCCATAAATTGGCTGATGTGGAATATCTCATTGATTATCATGAAATATCTTGTGAAATCAATTGTTGTTCTTTCATGTTAGAATTTGGTACTCTCACTACCAAGTCCAAGAATCGAACTCATGACCACTAGATTATACTAATATATGTATAACCGACTACTATATCCACTATGCCACCATCCCAAAGGACATTTGTGGAGTATTTTTGGAGTCTTTTATATTCAGTGTCAGGTGGATTTTGATAACTGGATTATGTTAGTGGGTTTGTGCCACTTGTCATAATTTGTATTTTATTTCTGAAATTATTAATTTTCAATAATCTTTGGAATAATTTTGAACTTCTGTTTTCATCTTGGTTTATATAGGTGTTATAATAGACATGTTTTGACAAAGTATGCTCTGTTCATCATCAGGTGTCAAAAATAATAATAGATTTCACAGGATATTTTGCAATAATCAACAAGATAATCCATATCAGCCAACCTATGGACACCTGATGATGATCAGAGGGTACTTGGTCGAAAACGTGTCTATTATAAAACCTATATAAACCAAGATGAAAAAAAAAAGTTCAAAATAATTCCAAAGATTATTGAAAATTACTCATCTCAGAAATAGAATACAGTTCTACTTATACTTCTACTCTAACAGCTTCTTTTCTTGCACTTCCTGCCTGTGTAATTCTCTTTTGTATATTTGCTTCCCCGACAGTTACAATCTCCAGGAGTTTAAATGTAAGGTCAATAGACACCTCCTAACACACTAACTCTCACCCATTCTTTCAAACACTCTTCCCATCTACCCAACCTACATCCTCGGTATCCTTACCCGTCTATCACCCTCCTTCTGACATTTCCTATATCTAACCACTCTTTCTCATCATTTTCCCCTATGTAACCCCCTAAACATTCTTTCTCATCACTTTCCTCGATGTAATCCCCTAACCACTCTTTCTCATCACTTTTCCTTATGTAACCCCCTGCGCAACAGTGGCAGTAAAAGGCCTTGCTTGGGGTGAAATGATTAAAAAAAAACAAGTTCAAGATAATTTGCTTTTTTGCCATTTCTTGTTAGGAAAATCATTAGACTCTTGTCGAAACAAATGTTATAAGTGACAGACTGGATTAACTTTACACTATTTTTCAAAAGTTACCAGCTCTAGATTCATGCCTTCATAGTCAGCCTATGAACTTTTTGGTCCACCCTCAGACTTGGAAAGAAACAATGCAGATATTAATAAGAAGAGTTAAAATTAGGCATGCAGAATCTAACAGCTCTCACCTCACTCCTTCATCGTTAGACTATGAACTTTTCAGCCCACCATCATAACTGGATTAAAAGAATGTAGAATATAGAAGCATTGAAATTAATACATGCAAGCTTTAAAAGCTGTGACATCAGTCTCTCATCATCAGCCTAGGAATTGTTCAGCCAACTTTCGTACATGGAAAGAAACAATGTGGTTATTAAGAAGATTTGAAATTATTGCATGCAATATTTCATAGCTCTAGCATTATTCCTTCCTTTCAGCCTATGAGATTTTCAGCCCACCTTCATATGTATAAATGATCACCCTCACAAATGAGAGTCATTTTCATGGGTTAGTTGTTTCATGCCTTCTTCATACTAACTTCATTATTTATCTATGTTACTGAGATGAGGTAATGTAATTATTTACATTACATTGTTCAGACTGTCGCCCTTATCTTTATTGCCATATTCGCAATGTTTTGGCCACTGTACACTCCAACCTTTTTCAAGTGATTAGAATTTTGAACTGAGCCTTTTATTTTGATCACTCATGTTCTCAAGGACACAATAAAAGTGTTGGTTAGATCCAGTGACTTGACCCAGAGGATTGTGAGTTCAATACCTGGCTACAACAATGGTGAACAAAAAACTAGTATTGAGTTAAATGGAAATAACTAAGATATCCGGAATTGGCATGACTCATGGAACCAGAACAATCTACTCCAGTAATCAAAATAAAGTTTTCAATTCAAAATTGTAATATATTACCTTGAACATTGGAGGTAATTAACAGGTACATCTGGCTGTAGGTAAGGTCAACAAAAGATATGGGTGGTTAACAGATATATCTTGCTGTTGATGATGTCAGCAAGTGCAATGAAAAAACGAGCGAATATTGGCTTGAAAAGCAATTGACAGCTGGGTGCGATTGAACGTCCAGTGTCAGATAATATCAACAAAGACAGACACCAAAAAAGCAAAAATGCTTGAGAGTTTTAAGACTAAATAACGATTAGAATTTTGGGCTGAAGTGACAGAGATGCAAGAAATGCAAGAAATTCAACTGGAATTTGAATTCCAGTTGAATTTCTTGCATTCACTTACGCACAAATACCCTTGGGAAAGGTATTAATCTGTGTCTTCCCTCCAGTTATGGATTAAATAATAGGACACATTTGGTTCTATAGCCTTTAACTGGCAAGCAGTCTACCGCAGAAAGCAATGACAACCTACTGTGGGATAATCTTCTGCCCAGTCAGTCATGTCACTTTCGCAACATGATCGCATAAAGTGTGCATCACGTATGGCCCTTAACTGACTGATTGAATATAATAGTTGAAGAAATAAGTAAACCTACTGGTCATAAAGTGGGGGATCGGTTTTCTATTGTATGAAGTAATAAACTGATCCCCCACTAATTAATACTTATTAATATAATAATAAAATCTGTCTCTTCTCCCTTCAACCATGACTTAAATAGCAGGACATATTACGTTATATAGCCTTGGCTAGCAACCAGTCAACTGCAGAAAGCAATGGCGACCTACTGTGGGATAATCTTCTGCCCAGTCAGTCATGTCACTTTTGAGACATGATCGTATAAAGTGTGCATCACATATGGCACTTAACTGACTGACTGAATATAATAGTTGGAGAAATAAGAAAACCTACTGGTCATAAAGTGGGGGATCGGTTTTCTTTTGTATGAAGTAATAAACTGATCCCCCACTAATTAATACTTATTAATATAACAATAAAATCCGTCTCTTCTTCCTTCAACCATGACTTAAATTGCAGGACAGATCTGGGTATATAGCCTTGGCTGGCAACCAGTCTACTGCAGAAAGCAATGGCAACCTACTGTGGGATAATATTCTGGCTAGTGAGTCATGTCTCTTTTGAGACATGATTGCCCAAGCGTGTCTCACGTATGGCACTTAACTGACAGAGATGACCCTTGCGGGTTTCTGACTCTTGACAACCCCTTCATGTGTGTGATCTCTATCCAGCTGCTCTCCTGCTTCACACAAGTGTCACCGATAAAGAATAAAAATACATTTTTATATCTCTGTGTTCCTCGTTTTTTGTCCAGATGAAGTGGCTGTACAATCACTTGAAAAAGGTGAGAGTGTACAACAAACAAAATGTCATTTGTCTTTATTTTTGGGGATGCTGAGTCCATTTTGGTCACTAGAAATCTGTAAAATAAAGATATGTATTCTTCTTCTTCTATGTGCCCTGTCCTTTCAGGACATAGGTGATCATGGCTTTCCACATCCCTCTATCCTGATGGCTCTCTAGTACGTTTTCTCCTGTTATGCCACACAACACCTGTTTTGTCATCCACCTGCTCAGGCCCTTCAAATATGTTATCTGCCTCCTTCCTCTGTCTCTTTTTCTTTCTATCTGGCCTGTCAGTATCAGGTTCTTGAAGGCCTCTTTCCTCATTGCATGTCCCAGGAACTTCAGTTGGCTCTTCCTGATGCTCACTATTAATTTCCTTTTCGTTGCCATTCTTCCTCTGTCTCTTTTTCTTTCTATCTGGCCTGTCAGTATCAGGTTCTTGAAGCCCTCTTTCCTCATTGCATGTCCCAGGAACTTCAGTTGGCTCTTCCTGATGCTCACTATTAATTTCCTTTTCGTTGCCATTCTTTCCAACACCTCGTCATTGCTCACATGCTCAGTCTATGATATCCACAGCATCCTTCTGTAGAGCCACATTTCCACTGCTTCAAGTTTTTCCTTCATCTTCGATGATATTGTCCAACCTTCACTGCTGTATTGAAGACCTGACATATAAATGGTTTAAATTCAAAACTTCAGCTATTTTCAAGAATGTTTGTTGTTTACTGATATTCAGGATTTCTAGATTTAAATATATTTTAATTAGAAATTTTGTGTTAATCTTCATCTTAAGTATAAACAATATTAACAGAGTTCCATAATTTAGCTGAAAATCATTCAGGGGTTCAAAAACATAAATGTTTGCTTGTTTCTATTGTGCAAGCCCACTGTGTGCTGAAAAGCAATCTATGGCTTTCAGATCAATTTTCTTACTCCAAATAGTGTCGAACGAAACAAGATGGCTTCCTTATCCTAATTTAAATCTGATTTTCATTGAGAACGTCTCTCTACTGAATAGAAATGCAGAATTGCAAACTGAAAGTAGATTAAATACAAACGAAATACCTGGGGGTAATGATGTATAAAATAAGCCAAGATAATAATAAATGAAAATAAATGTCGCTTTTATTAGACATCTGGGAAATGAAAAGAGCAAAAGGAAAAATAAATGAAGCATCATGGGAAAAATTTGTCAAGAACAAATTTTATATTCTTTTGGTTCATAAAGTTTTCAAGTATAAAACAGGTATTCCGTTAAAGTAATTTTTACATCACTCATTACGGCTCTTTTAGCTCTCATTCATTTCTTTGTTCTTAGAGAATGCCCCAAAAATATTAGCAGAAAGTTCATTGCCATTTCCAAAATTCAAGCATTTTATGACTTGCTATATTTTCTTTATTTTTTATTACGAACAGTTACTGTACTCTCCAGACTTCCTCAGGTCTATATTGCAAGGAAATAAAACCACAAAACATATTTTGTTTGAATTTCTGGAACGAGGAATTATCATTATTTACACTGTTTATATCTGGAGTGGATGTGCATTGTGGTACAGTGGATGTAGACTCAGAATAAAAAATTGGAGAGCCAAGTTTGAATTCCAGTTGAATTCATTGCATTCACTAATGCACAAATACCCTTGGGAAAGGTATTAATCCACCTCTTCCCTCCAGTTATAGGTTAAATATCAGGGCAGATTGGGTTCTATAGCCTTGGTTGGCAACCAGTCTACCACAGAAAGTAATGTCAACCTACTGTGAGAAAATCTTCTGCCCAGTCAGTCATGTCTCTTTTGAGACATGATTGCCCAAGCGTGTGTAATGTATGGCCATTAACTGACTGATATATGGAGTATTGTCCTCCTCTTTTTTGTTGTTCTCATTACATTTCAGCCATTGTGCTTTCCAGCCTTTTGCAGGTTTATATAATAAGGCAAAAACGCCACAAAACATTTTCTGTCTGAATTTCTGGAATGAGATATTATCATTAGTTACACAATTTATATCTAGAAAATTTCCTTCCTTTTTGTTGTTGTTGTTATTATCACATTTCTGCCATTTTATCTGGATTTCCTTGCATTCATTTACATGCAAATACTCTTGAAAAAGGTATTAATCCATATTTTCCCTCCAGTTACGAATTAAATAACAGATGGGCTCTATAGCCTTGGCTAGCAACTAATCTACTGTAAAAAGTAATGGCAACCTACTGTGTGATAGTTTTCTGCCCAGTCAGTCATGTCTCTTTTGAGATATGATTGCCCAAGCATGTATCACGTATGAAACTTAACTGACTGACTGATATCTGGAGCATTGTCGTTCTCTTTTTGTTGATGTCGGCATATTTCAGCCATTGCACTTTTCTGCCTTCCTCAGGTGCATAAAGCAAAGCAATAAAGCCACAAAACATTTTCTATTTGAATGTCTGGAATGAGGAATTATCCTTATTTACACTATTTACATCTGGAGTATTGTCTTCTTTTTTGTTGTTATTATCAAATTTCAGCCATTGCGCTTTTCAGCCTTCCTCAGGTGCATATAGCATAGCAATAAAGCCACTAGGATGTAATGAGAGAGGATGATGAAAGAACAAGAATTAAGAAGTTAACAATTTACATTAGATTTAAATTTCTGAAGATCAAAGTCAATTGTAAAGGAAGCATGGGAAATTTGCATGGAAATCTGAATGGAGCACTTTATTTAATTTATGGGGTTGAATTTTTCTTGTTCTAGACCCTATGTTTAATGATATTCTCTACTTTTTTTTATTATTGTTCATTTATTGCTTGCCTATTTCCTCAGAGGGTAAGTACACACTGCCTGACCCAAGGATTGAACCCTCATCCACTATATCACCAAATGCAAAAGCCAGTACTTCTATCCATTAGGCCATTGCTTCTTATATAAAAAAATATGTTTTAAAAAGGAGATTAATCTTGCCTTCAGCCACTTTCCCACCACAATCAAGTTGCCTCCCTCTGCCTTTTCTATAAATACTTTCATCATAATTGTTCTCATGGTATCTAGACTTTATGAATTTAAGCACAATACCTGATTGGCAGCTAGGTCTCATCATTTTACAGCTAAAATGGCTAGATATAACTGTAAGTTCTATGAAAACAGTTTCTTTTATCGCACATCTTTTTTTATCCTTTTTGGACATAGCTGTAGTGGATGGCGTTAAGGGTTGTGATGGCAAGAGATTAAAAACTTTTAAAGGAAATTAATTCAACACATTTTTTATTCATTTCACCCCAAGCTAGGTGAGACCATCACTAGTGCACAGAGAGAAAGGACTGGGTACAGTGGGTCTTGAAGAAATGATGAAGATGAATGGAATGAAAGATGATGGCAATTGATGTTGCATTAAATTTTTAGAGATTGTGGTTATCAGGGAAGCAAATAAATGGAACGGTGTTCCACAGGTGGTAGGTGCATGAAAAGAAACTGTTCTTGTTTGTGGGACTCTCTTGCATCTTCTTGCTCCCCACACTCAACTTCAATCTTCAGAAATTTAAATCATTATCCTCTTAAATCTTTTATTGTCCTATTTCATTGTGTTCGAGTGGCTTTATTGCCTTGGTTGGAGTGAAATAATTATATATATATATATATAGATACATACATATATGTTGAAAACAGTAGCTACTCCGGCATATACGCATCACTCATTCAATAATGAATTAGAGCACTCGAGCTATTGGGCATGTATAATGATATATGTGCTAAAAAGTTTGCTTTCTTCTACTGAACGCTCGTGGCCCAGAGGTAGAATCGCCGACTGATGCAAATTCGGTCGGGTTTCAATCCTGGATTAAAAAGCAATCGAAGTCTAACCATACTGATGAGCTGTGATACAGCGAAACAGATCTGTCTGTGGATGACTATAGTATATATATATATATATATATATATATATATATATAACTTTTGATGCACCAAAATGCATTTCCTCCAACTACCCCTCCCTAATTTTCTAAATAACCAGAAATTCATCTTATATTTTCAAAAATAAATCGTTTTCACCATTTATTTTTACATATCATCTGAAGAGGAACAGTTTTGTTCTGAAACATGAAAACTTTTGTGTAGTGATATTATGCTTCTATCAACCATTGTAATAACAAAATTACAATATATATATATATATGTATATATACAGGGTGTGATGGATAATTTGTTGTCTAAGTTATGCAAAAATGAAAGTAATACTGACATCATATTTTAACAGATATATTTACCAAAATTACATAAAATTATCTTAAAATATTAAAGAGTAAATTTATTCAATAAAATTGCCATTGGCTTTAATCATGACCTCCAGACAACATCAGAATCTCTTGCAACTCTTCTGAACAGTCTCCTTATTTAAGTTGGTAAATGCTGCAATCAATTCATCTGTGGGTAAACAGGGAGTTCTGTTAGTCTCTTGCTCAACTCTAACCCCATGCATAATAATCAAGCAGCTTGCAGTCTGGGGAGTTAGGTGGCCAGATGTAAGGGGGGAGGAGGTTGCAGAAATTGTTTGACAGCCATGGCTGAGTTCTTTTGCTTGTGTGGCATGATGTAGAATCCTGTTGGGAGATAGAGGTCTTCTAGCAACCACCCTCTTGACCCAGTGAGTATTACTTTTTTTTTTTTTAATCATATCACCCTGAGCAAGGCGGTAACGCCACTGATGTGCAGGGGGCTACATAAGAGTGAAAAGATTGGAAAAGAGAAAGCCGGAAACCACATCCTAAACAGGGAACAAGGGATGAGCCTCTTCACCTGTTCAATAGATATGGGTGGAGTGTGAACTGGGCAATAGTTTAGTCAATCTACTCCAATTGAAAAAAAAAAGAAAAGAGTGAAAAGATTGGAAAAGAGAAAGCCGGAAACCACATCCTAAACAGGGAACAAGGGATGAGCCTCTTCACCTGTTCAATATACCTGGGTGAAGTGTGACCTTCTCAAGAAACTTCATGTAGGTCTCTATGCTGAGTATAAGACCCTCACCAACAAATGTTGGGAGTCCTATTATTAGAACAATCAGAGTGAGTTTTCCTGAGCTTCCTTTCCTGCGTAATCACCATTAGACTCATCCAACTCTGCACCATCCTTAAATTGACACCCAAACTCTCTGAAGTGTTTGCATTGAAGCTTGTGTTCAAATTTCTCATAAAGTGAATTGTATTATGATGCTCTTTCTCTCAGAGAGTGCTAAATAGTCTGTGCATTTCTAAATCTAAACTTATTTATAAATGGAACTTTGTCTGTGCATGCGTGTATGTGTGTGTCTGCGTGTCTATGTGTGTGTGTTCATTACCTATAGACACCGAAATGGCTGAACCAATTTTCTTGAAAATTTACACAGTTTTACTATAAGTGTCTGCGTGTGTTCTTAGCTAGTTTTTGTATTGAGGAACCCCCAATAAATATCGAAAATCAATAATCAAAAGAATCAGGTTATAGAAGGAGTGG
>JBBBDQ010002057.1:580000-640000 GCA_037127315.1 Ascarosepion bandense
ATGGGTTAAATAACAGGACAGATTGGGTTCTATAGCCTTGGTCGGCAACCAGTCTACCGTAGAAAGCAATGGCAACCTACTGCGGGATAATCTTCTGCCCAGTCAGTCATGTCTCTTTCGAGGTATGATCGCCCAAGCGTGTATCACGTATGGCACTTAACTGACTGACTGACTGTGGGAAAATCTTCTGCCTAGCCAGTCATGGATTGAAAATGATATGATCACCAAAATGTGTATCATGTATGGCACTTGACACAGAAAGCAATGGCAACCTACTGCGGGATAATCTTCTGCTCAGTCAGTCATGTCTCTTTCGAGATGTGATCGCCCAAGCGTGTATCATGTATGACACTCAACTGACTGATTGTGATATATCCTGTGATATCAATTACTGCTCATTCCTACCAAATCCAAGGATTTACCTAGAGCCTACTTGGTCGAAAAATCACGTCTGTAATAACATCTATATTAACCAAGATGAGAAAAATAGTTTGGAATAATAAAAGGATGTAGTAGAAACTCGTAGACAATATCATTATATTTACACTAATTAATCTAATCTAATGGTTAATCTAAACAAGTTTGCACCTAAATATTAACTTCAGCTTATCTTCCGTCAACTTAAGTACAGATCTGATTATGATATGAACGCAGTTATTAGGAAAGCAAGACAAAACTTATTGATTTGAAGGATGGCCTGAAGGTAGAAACAGAAAACATTATTTGGGCAATTAAAATGTCATAGTTCAGACACAAAAGAGTGATTGAACAGTTTCTTAATAATACAAAAAGTAAGTATAACATAGTAACTTCACAAAAATCCAAATCCAAATCATTTAATCAACAATTAATTTGGAACCAATAATTTATTATTTAAAAAATTAATTTTTTAAAAATTAATTTGGAACCAATAATAATTTATTTTTCTAAAGGATTCAGTCAACAGCATCCAGAAATGCAACTATATTTTGTAAAGAATCATTAACCTTTCATAGATTTATGAAACCATCAGAACGACTCTCAAAATCTTATCTGATCTAACTTTAAAAAAAACATTTGAGTCTGTCTGTCTCACCAAGCTATAGACACACAAAAATTTTTTTCCAATCTTCTTACTCTTTTCTTTTTTTTCTCAATTGGAGTAGATAGACTAAACTATCGCCTGGTTCACACTCCACCCACGTCTTTTGAACAGGTGAAGAGGCTCATCCCTTGTTCCCTGTTTAGGATATGTTTTCCGGCTTTCTCTTTTCCAATCTTTTCACTCTTAAGTAGCCCCCTGCACATCAGTGGCGTTACCACCTTGCTTGGGGTGATATGATTAAAAAATAAATAAATAAATAAACATATGTAAACATCATTTTGCATTGCTTGTCTGTTTCTTCCTCTGACTGACAGACCAAAAATGTTAAAAACTGAAGTGGAAACTGCACTGGCTAAACTGAATAAAAACAAAGCAGCAGAACCAGATGGAATTGTAACAGAGATGCTGAGAGTCTTAGACAATTTTGGTGTAGACCTGATCATTGAAATAATAAATTAACTCTACAACATTGGCAATATACAGGAAGGCTTAACCAGATTGATTTTCATAGCACAGGCACAAAGGAATGTGAACTTTACTAAACAATCTGCTTAATGAGCCACATACCAAAACTCATCATATAGTTTCTGATGAGCAGAATAAGACCAGAGATAGGGCAAGAACAATGCAATTTCATCCAGGATACTGGAACAAAGAATGCAATTTTTATATTCAGCATGTTATCAGAAATGCAATACACATGCAGAAGGGTGTGTACCTGTATTTTATAGACTACACAAAAGAGTTTGACAAAGTATGTGACAAAGACTTAATAGAAATGCTTGGCAACCTTGACATACTTAGAAATGCATTAGAATAATTGGTGGACCTGAAAGAGACTACAACCACCTTTAAATTTGTTGTCTTTCATTTTTTTTACTTTTTTCATTTCAGTCTTATTGATTATTACATAAAGTTTCCAATTATAAAAAAAAATTTGAAAAAATTTCAATATTTAAACAATTTTAGTAGGGGGCTCAGTTTTTCATACAACGTTATAGTAAATCGATCCTTCATTTTGGAACCACTCACATTGGGGGTCGCTTTATTTTGTTTTTTTGGGGATGAGTTGTTGTTCTTGTTGTCTTTTTCAAGTTTTCTTCAGTTCTTACGATGACATCTTCCTCGGAAACTCTAAGAATGGCTTTATCCAAAAATTTTGCAAAGGTTTTAGTTTTGAATATGCACAAGCAAAAAAATTAATTGCACAGAATTGATTTACAATAAGGTTCTATGAAAAACTGAGACCCTCCCTAAAATTGTTTAAATGTTGAATTTTTTACAAATTTTCTTTGTCAATCTGAAAGTTTAGAGTTTAATCGATAAGACTGCATTGAAAAAAGTAAAAAAAAAAATGAAAAACAACAAATTCAAAGATGGTGCTAGTCTCCTTCAGGTCCGCCGAATAATCAAGAACCTATATTGGCAGTAAACTGCTTGCATACGGACAACAATGAGTTCAGCAGATATACAAAAATAGAAAGGGATATAAGACAAGAATTTGTCATCCCAACACTTCAAGGCAATTCTAAGAGAAATAGAAGTCCTGCTAGGAATCCTCATTATCAACCACAATCTTTGAATAAGATACGTAGATGACACAGTGCTGATAGCAGACATGGAAAGGAATCTACATCTTCTGCAGAAGATAGCAAATGAAGCGATTAAATATAAACTACAAAAAAAACTGAATGCATAGTCATCAGCAAAAATGGGAGCTGAAAGGTCAGTTACAGGTTGAGGATGCTAAAATCAAACAGGTACAAATATTTAAATACCTGGGAAGTGTTCTAATAGAGGAATGAAAGTGCAACACTGAGATCTAAAGTTGTGTTCGGGTTAACCAAGAGTGCATTTCAAAAGCTAAGCAGAGTATTGAAAGACAGGAAAATTTCATTGGAAACAAAGAAAAAAGTACTGGACTATGATATCTGTCCTTTTATGTAGCAGTGAATACTGAATAATCTCCTCAAAAATGGACAGACTTGAAGCAACCAAAATATGGTTCTACAGAAGGATACTGAGCATACCATAGACTGAACATGGAAGTAATGATGAGGTTTTGTGGAGAATGAAAATGAAAAAGAAACTTGTACTTATCATCAGGAAAAAACAGCTAAAGTTTATGGGACACGTAATCGGAAAGGAGAGCTT
Organism: Ascarosepion bandense; assembly: GCA_037127315.1. Lineage (NCBI taxonomy): Eukaryota > Metazoa > Mollusca > Cephalopoda > Sepiida > Sepiidae > Ascarosepion > Ascarosepion bandense. Next base: position 583,239 of record JBBBDQ010002057.1, read on the forward strand.
GAAGAATCCGATTCTGACAGGACCATTACAGGGAAAGAGAGACAGGGGAAAGCAATGTGTGACATACTTTATGAGCTTAAGCAAGTGGATGGCAGATCAGGGTGTGGGAGAAATAACAAGAGAAAAGGCATTGAGAGCTAACAAAGGATAGGGAGACATGGAGGGGCATGATCACCTGCTTCCTGAAGGGTCACGGCACACAGACAAAATAAAAGCTGTCAGTACTACCATACTCTGAGACTGAAACCTCAAATGTCAGTGAACAAGACCAACTGACAGATAGTAAATATCTTCACAGCATTAAAAGTGATATGAAAACAATCAACTCTGTAGACTGACGAAAGAGTTTGTTTCAAAATTCCGAGAAAGTTATTGGTTAAAAGAAAGACAGAAGATATAACAACTGAAATGTTTTAGCTAAAAGCAAACCCTTAAGAAAGACAAAAATGAGATGATTAAAACTGATGCCTGAAGAGAGACTGAAGGCACAACAACTGATATGCTGTGGTTAAAACCAACAGCTGAAAAAAGATAAAATGTACAACTGAAATGCTGTTGTTAAAACTGATGCCTGAAGAGAGACTGAAGGCACAACAACTGATATGCTGTGGTTAAAACCAACAGCTGAAAAAAGATAAAATGTACAACTGAAATGCTGTTGTTAAAACTGATGCCTGAAGAGAGACTGAAGGCACAACAACTGATATGCTGTGGTTAAAACCAACAGCTGAAAAAAGATAAAATGTACAACTGAAATGCTGTTGTTAAAACTGATGCCTGAAGAGAGACTGAAGGCACAACAACTGATATGCTGTGGTTAAAACCAACAGCTGAAAAAAGATAAAATGTACAACTGAAATGCTGTTGTTAAAACTGATGCCTGAAGAGAGACTGAAGGCACAACAACTGATATGCTGTGGTTAAAACCAACAGCTGAAAAAAGATAAAATGTACAACTGAAATGCTGTTGTTAAAACTGATGCCTGAAGAGAGACTGAAGGCACAACAACTGATATGCTGTGGTTAAAACCAACAGCTGAAAAAAGATAAAATGTACAACTGAAATGCTGTTGTTAAAACTGATGCCTGAAGAGAGACTGAAGGCACAACAACTGATATGCTGTGGTTAAAACCAACAGCTGAAAAAAGATAAAATGTACAACTGAAATGCTGTTGTTAAAACTGATGCCTGAAGAAAGACAAAAAGTGTAACAAATGAAAGGTGGTTAAAACTGACACCTGAGAAAAAGGTACACAGTACAACAAATGAAATGATGTGGTTAAAAATGACACCTGAAGAAAGACAGAAAATACAACTGAAACATCATGGTTAAAACAACAGAAACCCATGGTTATTCTCATTCAAAGCAAGGTTGGTTATGCCTGACAAAGGATTTGTCATAAAGATTTGAGACAAGTTTTTTCAAAGTACTTCTGAACGCCTAACTTAGACACTGACAGTACTACAAGTACACAATTGTTTCTATCCAGACACTAGGAAGGTTGCCATTCAAAGCTTGAGATTATATATCCAGACTAGCAATGAATTTAATATTGGGTTAAGGCAATTAATATTGGGCTATTAACAATTAAGACAAAGCAGTTAATCAACAGTCCAGAAATCTAAATCTAAACTTATTTATAAATGGAACTTTGTCTCTGTGTGTGTGTGGAAGGTTATGATTGCCTATGTCCTGAAAGGACAAGGCACATAGAAAAAGAAGACTAGTCAATCTGTGATACATATTAATCAATCTGTAATATGTATTTCTATTTTAATCAAAAGGTAACATTAATGCACCAATAAATTGTTCTTAGGGTATCGTGTAATGTTTTCCAAATTAGCATTTACTTGTATTTTGATTGCTCATCACAGACTACACTACAATTTCTTCCCTATCGAAGGGGTTTGGTTAGTTTTGAACCTTTTAAAACTCTTCATCTCGTGTTGCAAAGTCCTTAAATGTCCACTTCAAAGACTTTGCAATTCAAAAAAAGACATTTATAAGGCCAAAGTATATGACTTAAATGGCCAAAGTAAAATATATTTGGAATCTACCAAAGACACCTTTAAGACCAGGTGGTTCAATCATAAGTTTACATTCTAAATAGAAAACTTAAAAAAACTGTATAAAATTGGCTAGGCACATGTGGAAATTGGAATCAAAATATGGAAAAAACCCAGACATAACATGGAGTATAATGAAAACAGCCAAGCCTTACAATGGTGGCAAAATATGTAGACCGTGTCAGGAAGAAAAGTTAGAGATTATGCTATTCCCAAACAAAAATGAACTATTGAATGTATGTATATATTTATATATATGTGTGCCTGTGTGTACATGTTTCATCCTTGAATAACTTTATAATACTTTAAACATGCTGCTTAGTTAGATTTAGGATTTAAAATTTGTAATTTCTTACATTAATTCATAATAATTTTATAAGATAAATTATAGTTTTTATTTTAAAAGGAAATTTATAGGAAGACATGGAAGGCTATGATCACCTACATCCTATAAGGACAAGACACATAGAAAAAGAAGACTAGTCAATCTGTAATATGTATTTCTATTTTAATCAAAAGGTAACATTAATGCACCAATAAATTGTTCTTAGGGTATCGTGTAATGTTTTCTAAATTAGCATTTACTTGTATTTTGATTGCTCATCACAGACTACATTATAATTTCTTCCCTATTGAAGGGGTTTGGTTAGTTTTAAACCTTTTAAAACTCTTCATCTCGTAATCAGCACCATGACTTGACAAGGCACAAGAAGTGCAGAAGCAAAATAGCTACTTTGTAGTGATATTATAACATACTTATGTTATAGATTTTAAATAAATATGATGTGTATATATATATATATATATATAAATCTAAAGTTATGGAACTTTGTGTGTGTGTGTGTGTGTGTGTGTGTGTGTCCGTTACCTATAGACTCCGAAATGGCTGAACCGATTTTCTTGAAAATTTACACAGTTGTACTATAAGCGTCTGCAAGTGTTCTTAGCTAGGTTTTGTGTCAAGGTATCCTCGATAAATATTGAAAATCAATAATCAAAAAATCAGGTTATAGAAGTAGTGGTCCGATTTTAATCAAACTTAATACAGTCATAGACAAAGACATAAGAAACAATATTCAGAAGTTTCAAGGTTGCAGTTCTTTCAATAGTGCAGAAAATCGATTATATATATATATATATATATATATATATATATATATAAAAGGCAAGATGTTTGTGTGTGTGTCTGTTAATTGTATGTTTGTATATTTTTCAGCCCTTTTATTTTAGTTTTTGCTTTGGGTTTGGCTCTAAGTAGGTATAATTGTAGTTTTTAGTCTCAGCCATAATGCCATTTACTCAGAGGACTTATTAAGCCTTCAAAATTCAGTTTACGAAGAAAAAACTTATTTGATATTGATACCAGGAAATCAAATTTGACTTACATCCATTCATTTTTCTTTCAGTCTACGGTTTCGCTTTAACTGGAAACAACTATTGCTTTTTAGTCTTTCGTGCCAACGTCCGAAGAGTCTGAGCTCCAGGACCATGGATTAGTTTTAAAGCTTTCATTACAACCGAGCAATGCCGGGCTATACTGCTAGTTGATAGTATAAACAGCCTTAAGACTGTTCTTCTGGACAACTTAAATTCAAATACTGGATGTAAGGCAGGCCTTATAAAGGCTCCGGAGAAAAAAACTTCATTGAAAATTAACTACAATTGGCTGTTTATTGTATAAGAATAAGCTACCATTCACTGCTGTTTTTAAATATTTTGATGGTACAGGAAGAAGCCCTACTGCTAGGTAAATTGTGTGAAAAGAACTATCATGATTTGCCACAAGTAGAATTTATGAAAATCAGTGGCCCTATTAATGATAATGGTCAGAATTAATCAATCTATCCCAAAATGAAATTTGTGAACCTACAATCAATGAAAAGTTTTCAGAATATGAAATTCAAGCATCTCTTATAAATAACAAAATTAGAATTGACTGATTTCCCTTCACATTCACAGGATGTTAGAAGAGCAGTGAAATTAATAACTGAGGCTTTTTATGTTGTTTACAGATTTGACACTTCTTTCTTCTTCTTTCATGTGCCATGTCAATTCAGGATGTATGTGTTCATGGCCCTCCACATCTTTCTGTCTTTTGTAGTTCCTAACACATTTTGTCTTGTTATTTCTCTCAGACCCTGCTCTGCATCCATTTGCTTAAGCCAATTAAGTATTTCATTTACTGTTTTTCTCTACCTCTCTTTCCATCTAACTGCCCTGTGACTGTGAGATTCTCCAAGCCCTCCTTCCTAATTACATATTCCAGAAAAAACCTTGTCATTAACTAAGACCTTCCTTAGTTTCTAAAGACTTTTACAATGAACATTTTGATATGATTATATAAATATTTTGGTTGTAATGAGTTCTCATGCAATATAAAATTCATTTATTAAAATACCAAATCTTTTTTACTTACTGTTGAATTAATAACATTTCTCAAACAGATATTGCCAAAATTAATGGCTTTTAAATGCATTTTCAATGCCAATTTTGATTGCATTTCCTTAAAGGGGCTCTAAGCTAAGAATCTAAAATTCAGTGTAACTTTTTATCCCATTAGGTCTCAGATACCCAGACTTGTTCAAAGTTGATTTGGGAAAATAATGGGTAAAATCAATCTGCCCTAATGCATAAATTAAAAATATTGATAATATGAAATATAATTTTAGTTTTTATTACACAAACAAAATGCAACATTTATATATATACTAGCAGTATAGCCCAACATTGCTCGGGTGTAATAAAAGCTTTAAAACTAATCCATGGTCCTGGAGCGCAGACTCTTTGGACGTTGGCATGAAAGACTAAAAAGCAAAAAGCGAAACTGTAGACTGAAAGAAAAATGAATGGATGTAAGTCAAATTTTGATTTCCTGGTATCGATATCAAATAAATCTTTTTGTCGTAAACTGAATTTTGAAGGCTAAATAAGTCCTCTGAGTAAATGGTATCATGGCTGAATCTAAGAACTACAATTGTACCTACTTAGAGCCAAACCCGAAGCAAAAAGTAAAATAAAAGGGCTGAAAAGAATACAGGCATACAGGCAGATAAACAGACACAAACAGAAATATCTTGCCTTTTATATATATATATATTATCAATTTTCTCCACTGTTGTAAGAACTGCAACCTTGAAACATCTGAATATCGTTTCTTATGTCTTTGTCTATGAGTGTATCAAATTTGATTAAAATCGAACCACTCCTTCTATAACATGGCTTTTTTGATTTTTGATATTTCTCGGGGATACCTCGACACAAAACCTAGCTAAGAACACTCACAGATGCTTATAGTACAACTGTGTAAATTTTCAAGAAAATCGGTTCAGCCATTTCGGAGTCTATAGTTAATGAACACACACACACATACACACACACACACACATACACACACACACACACACACACACACAGACAAAGTTCTATTTCTAAATAAGTTTAGATAAATTAATTCCAGGTGAAAAGGACTCAAGGTTTTTTTATTTTTTTTATTTTGAGTGCTCTGTCTTTATTTTATTATGAACAGTGCTCAATATAATGAGTATTATTTGAGCTTAATATAATTATATAGCTACGAATTAATTGTACATTGTGACACGGAAATTTCTGTTTCGAGATAGATTCTCATCATCAAGCAATGTTGCTGTTGGTTGTGCAGATGATTTACATTTGAATGACAAAAACTTTTGGTTTTCTGTGTGAAAGCCTCAGTTATGTGGAAAGATATAAAATATAAAATTTACATGTGTGTTTCTTTTGGCTAATCAGAGTGAAGATTCATTTTGGGATTTGGTTTTAAATAATATATACTAACCAACTTTTTCTCTTTTTTTTCTTTTTTTTTCTTTTTTCCTCCCTCATCCTACCCTTTTCCCTTGTTTCTTTCCCCCCCGTTAATGGTCAAGATGTTAACCTGCCTTTAACCTGATCTTATCATTTTCCCTTTTTTTTTCTCTCTGTTCTTCCTTCAGTTTTATTACTTTTGATGTGGTACCAATTCAGTACCAATCCTATATTTTTAGTCTATTTATTTATTAGTTGAAAAATCATTTTTAAAAAGAAAGATATTTTTTATAAAAAATAATTTTTTGGTCTATCAATTTATCTGTTGTAAAGTTTTTTTTATAAAAAGAAATATTTATTTAAAAAAAAAATTTTATGTTTCAATTTATTTTTATATAGTTCGTCAGCAATTATTTTCCTTAAGCATTTGTTGGTTATATGCATGTTATTTCATTTAGATTTTATCCATTTTCTAGTGTGAATAATTTGCAATGTCTACATATTCATAACTATATAATTCTATATATAAAGTAAGCAGCATTTCTTAAAAAAACATAGCCAAGTAGGTAATATTAGACAGATTTTAGTCAACAATACAATAATACTCACTCATACACACAGTAAAAAGAACCTTCAGATATTGGAGGCCATCTACATTAAATCAAAATAACCCGCAATTAATAAAATCATGTTTAAATCTGGTCATAACACATTACATTGCATTTGAATATATGATTCTGTTAACATTTCGAGCTCTCACGCAGTGTGACGTCAGAGAATTGCATTACAATTTTACAAACTGCGTTTGCTATTTGGTAACTGTTATCATTGCTTAGCAAAGTTTTATGTCAATACAAGATAAAATCATCTTTGATGGTGGATTTTTTTATGTTAATGTCCCTGTAACTGCTCTGAAGATGGCTCATGTGAGCCAAAAGCTTAGAATCAACATAATAAAAAATATCCAAATGTTGGAGAATTTTTGTCTTTATTTTCAATTGAAATTCAAGCCAAAATACAATGTTTAGAATGGCTCATGATTAAACATAATAGGGATTCATTGTCTCTTATATTTAACAATATATGTTTAGAAAATATATATATATTTGATTAGGACAATATTCAATATATTTGAATAAATTATCTTATTTCTTTGCATATTAATATGACCTCCTTGACATTCTATAACCTTCAGTTTTTAAAACATTGATTTTGTTAACTTTTGTCCTGTTTTAAATTCATTTACAAATTTTACTGATATGTGAAGATAGCCAGCTTTGCAGAATGGTAAATAGCATTATCTTGCCTGAATATCATTTTAAGCTTGAAGAATCCTTCATAATTCTCAAAAATTATCTTGTCCAAGAACTTTGAATAATTCTCTGAATTTATCTTGTCCCTGTCATCAACTCTAAAGGAATCCATAATTTTATTGCTTAAAATGCTAACCCAAAACATTAATCCACCTCTTTGCTTTTGTTTTCTAAATCTCACACATTGATTTTTTTTTGTGAAGGACATAGCTGAGCCAGGTTTTTCAAAATACACCCTTCTGCAAATTAATTTCAACAAAAAAAAAAAATATATATTCCTAGGATCTTTCACACTTGCCCTGATCACGTATACCTCATCTCTTCGTATTGTTTTTATCTTCTGACTACATTTTTCTTTACAGTTTGGATTGATGGATTTGATTTGTTCCTTTGCTTTGGTGATACAACTAACAATTGAAAGACAGATGCCAACAATATCTGCAATCTTTGTCAGGCTAGCCAATCTATTCATGCAGCATTACAATTTTCATGTTTCCCTTGAGTAACGTCTATCACAGACAATGGTTGTCGGACAAATAATCGACAGTCGAGACAAGGGGTGAGGTAAAAATCTGATGCAATCACAGATGACACAATGTTTTTCAAGGCCAAACAAATTTCATCATACACCTTCAAAATCGATTCATATTACTGCACATTACTGTAAAGTATCTAATCTTAAGAAAAAACAGAAATCGATCACACCCTGTCACTCCAGTGGGTCTAAAACTGACCTTATAGCAAAAGAAAGAAAACTAAGATAATTGTTTCAAACAATTTGCATAAGGGTGTAGCTTTTCATTGATTGCAAAATGGATGTTGAGAAATCAGTTTTTTATACTCATGTTTTTTGCTAACATGGAGTGGAAAGACAATATCAAATTATTTGATAGGCCTGCTTCTAGGAATGTTGGTTCACCGTGACGTGCTAGATAATTTTTCTCTCCAGAATCTGTCTTTCATATTTTCATGGTAGTTATTCTAATGAACTTTGCTCCTAGACTTTAAGAACTTAAGTGAAGTACTAGATTGGCAGTAAGGTCTCATCCTTTTACAGTTCAATTGGTTAGATTTAATGTTAAATTCTATACTGACAGTTTTTTTTCTATTACAATTCACACTCATGGAGCATATTTTCCAGCTTCTTGCTTTCCAGTCAACTTTGATCTTCAAAAATTGTGATGAATGCACATCAGCACAGATGCCAAAGAATCTCCAAATATACATTTATATTCCTGAGATCCAAAAGCACAAGTATGAATTCCAGAAGTTGAATAAAGTATAAAGCGACAGGAAAATTTCACTAGAAACAAAGAAAAGAGTGGTGGATTGCTATGTGATGTCAGTTCTTCAATATGACAGTGAATGCTGGACAATATCATCAAAGATGAAGGAAAAACTTGAAGCAACTGAAATGTGGTTTTACAGAAAAATGGTGCAGATATAAATTGGGGCTCAATTCCATATTACAATCAATATATAAATTGACCCCTTACTTTGTGGTCACAGCAGTTTATATACATTCATATTCCTGAGATCCAAAAGCACAAGTATGCATTCCAGAAGTTGAGTAAAGTATAAAGAGACAGGAAAAGTTCACTAGAAACAAAGAGGAGAGTACTGGATTACTATGTGATGTCAGTTCTTCAATATGGCAGTGAATGTTGGACAACATATTCATAACTATATAATTATATATATAAATTAAACAAACTTTCTTAAAAAAACATAGCCAAGTAGGTAATATTAGACAGATTTTAGTCAACAATACAATAATACTCACTCATACACACAGTAAAAAGAACCTTCAGATATTCAGGTATGAATTTACATGAGCTACTAGATTGGCAACTAGGTCCAACCCTTTTCCAGTGAAGTCAATGAAATCTAACCATAATTTCTACTCTAACAGCTTATTTTATCGCACCTCCCGCATGTAGAATTCCCTTTCCATATACTTGCTTTCCTGACAGCTATAATCTCCAGGAATTTAAATGTAAGGTCAATAGACTTCAAAGATGAAGGAAAAACTTGAAGCAGCTGAAATATGGTTCTACAGAAGGATGCTGTGGATATCATGGACTGAGCATGCGAGTAATGACAAGATTTTGGAAAGAATGGAGACAAAAAGGAAATTAATACTGAGTATCAGGAAGAGACAGCTAAAGTTCCAGGGACATGCAATGAGGAAGAAGGGTTTGGAGAACCTGTTACTAACAGGCTAGATAGAGGGAAAAAGAGACAGAGGAAAGCAGCAGATGACATATTTGAAGGACCTGATCAGGTGGATGACTGAACGAGGGTTGCATGGCACAACAGGAGAAAGTGTGCTAAAAGCTACCAGGGATAGGGAGATGTGGAGAGCCATGATCTCCTACGTCCTGAAAGGACATGGTACATAAAAGAAGAAGACGCAGGACAGCTTGGCATGTCTAGATATGTGCCTCTCTGCCACTGGTCAAGATCCAGGTCCTTGTAAGATGATGCATGCAATAAAAATAATGAGAAAACCAGCAGTCAGCAAGACATGATGTTTAGTAAAGTTAGTTCTGTTCTCATTTTGTTCCTGAATTTGTTATAGTTTTTGAGACAGTTATTTTTGCTACCTCCTGTCTCTATTCATACTCCACCCATGTCTATTGAACAGGTTAAGAGGCTCATCCCTTGTTCCCTGTTTAGGATGTGGTTTCCAGCTTTCTCTCTTCCAATCTTTTTACTCTCCTCTTTATTTTTTCCAATTGGAGTAGATAGACTAAACTATCGCCCGGTTCATACTCCACCCACGTCTATTGAACAGGTGAAGAGGCTCATCCCTTGTTCCTTGTCTAGGATGTGGTTTCCAGCTTTCTCTTTTCCAATCTTTTCACTCTTACGTAGCCCCCTGCACATCAGTGGTGTTACTGCCTTGCTTGGGGTGATATGATTATAAAAAATAAAAATTTAAAAAAAATTCCCTTGCCTACTCCCCTATATTTGCTGAAAGAACAATCAGTTAAGTGTTTCTGTCAACCTCAATTTCTCTCTTCTTTATTCCTGTTCTTTTATCCATTTCTCATATTCTCATATTCTCTAGTACTCATAACCCTTTGGGTCATAGTCACTTTATTCCCTAATGAACTTTTATAAACAGCAATTAACCATTTTTGTATATTCATCTCTGTTGTACTTGTTTACAAATCACTGGGACTAACTTTCTTAAATTTTATGAAATCATGAAGAATAGACTACATCTTGGACATATAGTAATCTAAAATAACTACTCCAGAACCTCTATCAGGCTTGGTGATATATATATCACACCTAGATTTTAAAGCTTTGATAGCCTGGAAATGTATATTCCATCAAGCCAGAAAATCATGATCAACTGAAAGTGAAGAAAATTCATTAGAAAGCTGGAATAATCTGAACTTGCACAGCAAAAACTTGTCAGAAGAAAGAGGCTTGTGCATATTCAATTGATAAAATAAGATTTTAAGTTCAGTGTAGATTAATTCCTTATTAATTTGAAGGTCGGTTCAATGTGCAGGGCCAGGAAGTTTTTCCTGTCTGAGTCCATCCAGCACATAAATCTACCATTCACTCGTGTATTGAATATTGCTGCCACATCTGGTCGGGTGCCCCTGCTATTCACCTCGGGTTTCTTGACAGAATCCAACGGAGAATCTGTAATGTGATCGATACGGTGATACGGACTTGGCAGCTCAGCTGCAGTCACTATCTCACCAGCGTGACATGGCTTCTCTGTGCCTCTTTTATAAATACTTTCACAGCTTCTGATCTCATGAACTTAGATCACTGGTGCCTTTTAGGTATGAATTTACATGAGCTACTAGATTGGCAACTAGGTCCCACCCTTTTACAGTGAAATCGATGAAATGTAACCACAATTTCTACTCTAACAGCTTATTTTATTGCACCTCCCGCCTGTAGAATTCCCTTTCATATACTTGCTTTCCTGACAGCTATAATCTCCAGGAATTTAAATGTAAGGTCAATAGACACCTCTAATCTCACTAACTTGCATCCATTTTCTCAAGTTCTTTTTTCATCTACTCCACCCCCATCCTCGGTATTCTCATCCCTCTATTACCCTCCTCCTGACATTTCCCATAACTAACCTCTCTTTCTCATCACTTTCCCCCGATGTAACCCTCCTGCACAACAGTGGCAGTAGAATGCCTTGCTTGGAGGGAGATGATTTTTAAAAAATCTTTTGTGGGAGGGATGCAAAACTTTAATTCTTTTGAAAGAACTAATTTCTCCATCTCTGTAAATGATACAGTGGACAGGTTGAAAATAGCTGAACTTATTTATAAATGGAACTTTGTTTGTGTGTGTGTGTTTCTGTGTGTGTGTGTGTGTGTGTGTGTGTGTGTGTGTCCGTTACCTATAGACTCCAAAACGGCTGAACCGATCTTCTTGAAAATTTACACAGTTGTATTATAAGCATCTGTGAGTGTTCTTAGCTAGGTTTTGTGTCAAGGTACCCCCGACAAATATCGAAAATAGATAATCGAAAAAATCGGGTTATAGAAGGAGTGGTTTGATTTTAATCAAATTTGATACGCTCATAGACAAAGACATAAGAAACGATATTCAGAAGTTTCAAGGTTGCAGTTCTTAAAATAGTGCGGCAAATTTGATATCGATACCAGGAAATCAAAATTTGACTTACATTCTTTCAGTCTACGGTTTCGCTTTAACTGGAAACAACTATCGCTTTTTAGTCTTTCATGCCAACGTCCAAAGAGTCTGAGCTCCAGGACCATGGGTTAGTTTTAAAGCTTTCATTACACCCGAGCAACGCTGGGCTATCCTGCTAGTGTCTATTTAAAATTACTATTTTCAACTCCAAACTGACATGCTCTTTTATTATTTGCTAAATCTGAAAAAAATAAAAAAAAGGACAATTTGCTCGTAATATCTGCTAATGAGGACTGATATAACAAAAAGATTGAAGAAAAATAATCAGATTGTTTATCTAACTCATGCTTTATGAAAGATCATTTTTTTTTTTAATCATTTCACCCCAAGGTATTCCACTGCCACTATAGCGCAGAGGGTTAACAGAGGAAGGTGCTGAGAGAGTGATTGGATATAGGAAAGGTCAGAAGGAGAGTGATAGACGAGTAAGGAGGTACATAGGAAGAGTGTTTGAGAGAATGGCTGTGAGTTAGTGTGTCAGGAGGTGTCGATTGACCTTACATTTAAACTCCTGGAGATTGTAGCTGTTGAGGAAGCAAGTATGCGGTAGGGAATTCCATAGGCAAGAAGTGCAAGAAAAGAAGCTGTTGGAGTAGAAATTGCAGTTACATTTTATCGGTTTCACTGTAAAAGGGTGGGACCTAGTTGCTAATCTAGTATCTCATGCAAATTTGTACCTAGGGGGCATCAGTGAGCTAAGTTCATTGGAGCAGAAGCCATGAAAGTATTTATAGAAGAGGCACAGGGAAGCCATGTCACACTGGTGAGAGAGTGACTGCAGACAGTCAGCCAATTCAACCAAAATAAATCACTTTTTCTTCTAGTCAACTTATCTATATATCTAAAACGCAATCTGTGAGTCTGTATGTGACTGTTCCCTATGCACACCTACATTTTTAAGTTATGCCATTCAAACTTTCTAGGGACACATATCTACAGGGAAGCCAGGTCGACACATACTTTTTGAGTTTAAGTTCAGCAATTTTCCCTTTCGCACTTTTTGGCCAATGGACACAATGTTTACATTTTCTCCATAAATCATCTAAGATCTAAGATGGTTGCTGAATTACGTCACAGAAATCAAATCACATATGTCAAACGTGACTAAAATAAAATAAAATAAAGAAAATAAGCCTTTATATTTAATTTTGTTTTAAAAATTCATCTGGTCAACAAAAAAATGTGAATATTTTTCCCCATAATTTTGAAACAAAAGAAATATTTTTAAAAAAAAAGTGTTTTTTCAAACAAAAACAAAATATGTAAAATAAAAGTGGCATCTTCTCCTACTACTAAAATCTTCTGAGTTGCACGGGCAACGCCGGGTTATGATGCTAGTGTCTAATGAAAGAAGGAACAACACCACAAGAAAGACAAGATTGGAGGAAGAGCATTTTAGCCCTGATATATAATGTTTGCAGCCATTTGCAAAATAGACCATTTCCTCTTTATTCAAAGAAAATGTATCTGCATGTATGAGCATTCATGAGAGTGTGCTGAAAGGTTCCTGGCTTGATCCAGTCCTGAAACAAATGATTTTTTCAGCACCTCCCCTATGTAATTGTAAAATATGCATATGTATGTGACTAATTTATCATTTGTATATATAAATTCCAAATTGTGTTCTTCAATAATATGACCAAGATTACAAATGTAGTTTATATCATATTTTTTAGAAAATTCTGTTAATAAACTATTTAAATATATTCATTTTTTAAAATGTTTACATTAATGCTTTAATTTGCTATTTTACATTTACCCCTTTTGGAAATTTTTTTTGTTTAGTTTTCATAAAAGTTGTAGTTTTTATTGAAATTTATTCATTTTAAAAAAAAATCCCTTTACTTTACATTTCAAGATAGAAATTCTCTTTGATTCTCTTTGATTCTCTTTGATTCTCTTTCATTCTCTTTTATTCTCTTTTATTCTCTTTCATTCTCTTTGATTCTCTTTTATTCTCTTTTATTCTCTTTCATTCTCTTTGATTCTCTTTCATTCTCTTTCATTCTCTTTGATTCTCTTTTATTCTCTTTGATTCTCTTTTATTCTCTTTGATTCTCTTTGATTCTCTTTCATTCTCTTTCATTCTCTTTCATTCTCTTTCATTCTCTTTTATTCTCTTTTATTCTCTTTCATTCTCTTTGATTCTCTTTGATTCTCTTTCATTCTCTTTGATTCTCTTTTATTCTCTTTGATTCTCTTTTATTCTCTTTTATTCTCTTTGATTTTCTTTCATTCTCTTTCATTCTCTTTCATTCTCTTTTATTCTCTTTGATTCCATTCCATAGTAATTTCTAAGACAATAATTAAAAAAATGTGTAAAATGTGACAAAAGTTTTACAAAGTAGAGAATGAAGAAATACCAAATATAAATCTGTGATCTTATAAATAAAATAGGTGAATACTAGAAAGTTCTGGATGCATTGGGATGTGTGTTGTGGTACAGCGGCTATCAGCTCAGAACAAGAAATTGGGGAGCTGAGTTTGAATTTCATTTGAATTCCTTGCATTCACTTATGCACAAATACCCTTGGGAAAAGTATTAATCTATCTCTTTCCTCCAGTTATGGGTTAAATAACTGGACAGATTTGTTTCTATAGCCTTGGCTGGTAACCAGTTTACTGCAGAAAGTAATGGCAACCTAGTGCAGCATAATCTTCTGCCCAGTCAGTTATGTTTCTTTCAAGACATGATCACCCAAGCGTGCATCCCATATGACACTGATTGACTGACTGACTGACTTTTGGTAAAACTTTGTAGAATATGTAGTGAATTTTATTTGTGCACAATGGGTTTTATATATATATATATATATATATATATATATATATATATTGTATAAGTATATATGTATTGTATAAAATATATATATATATATATATGATTATAGTTTTGTGTGTGTGTGTGTAAATGTGTGTGTATATATATATATATATGTGTGTATGTGTATGTATATGTATGTAGCTAGATATATATGTGTGTGTATGATGAATATATATATTATTTGGTATGCTGATGTATGTACATTTCTTGTTTTTATATAAATGTGGGTGGCGTGTGTATGTATTTGTATATATATATATATATATGTATATATGTATATATGTATGTACATGTATATAGGTGTGAAATTTCTGTGCAGGGTGTATATATTTGTATATATGTTGGATTGTGTGTAAATGGGGATATAAGTGTATGGATATTTGTATATATATGTGGTTTTATGTGTGTATATGTATTTATGTGTAAATGTATATGTATTTGTATGTATGTGCCTATCTATGTATATATATGTGGATATCTATGTGCATGTGTATATAAGTATGTATGTGTATGCATGTGTCTGTATACTAATAATTTTTATATATGTTAATTGCCCATTTCTAATTTCGACTTATTATAATATTATCCCAATTTTATTTTTATTTTACTTCTATTAGTAGATTTTAAATCCTCTACAGTCGTCTAACCATATTATTATTATTACTATTTTAAACCTAAGTTTTTCCAAAATATTTTTTGTTCAATTTTTAACAGACATATATAATATATTGTCTCTATTCTTTCCACCTGTTTCCTTTTCTCTTTTAAAATATATTTAACTTTTCCCTTCCTTTCTACCTCTGAAACCCTGTCATCACTACCGAACATTTTTTTATGGATTATTTCTTCATTAACTTTCCCCCATCACTGGCATCTGGGTCCCACCCATTCACAGTCAAGTTAGCCAAATGCAGACGACAATTCTACTCCTGCAGCTTCCTCTCTCGCACTTCCCGCCTGTGGAACTCACTCCCGTATTCTTGCTTTTCTGACGGCTACAACCTCCAGAAATTTAAATGCAAAGTTAATACTCACCTACTAACCACTGGACTCTAGCTCTCTCCCCTCGCCTGTATAATCTTCACTTTCTTTCCACCTATGTATCTGTCATTGCACCTGCTTTCTCAGCTTTCTATTGTTCCTTTCTAACTAGCTTGTACTCCTCACTCTTTTCTAATTAATCTTTTTACATTTATGTAACCCCCTGCACATCAGTGGTGTTTCCGCCTTGCTCGTGGTGAAATGATTAAAAAAAACAAAAAAACTTTTTTCTTTTCGAGTTTCAAGGTTCATTGAGATTTGTTTATAAGGGCAGGGTCCCCAAGTCCTACCCTGTTATTTAACCCATAACTGTAGGGAAAGGGACGGATTAATTAGTGCAACCAGACTGGCAACTGGGTCCCACCCATTCACAGTCAGGTTAGCCAAATGCAGACGACAATTCTACTCCTGCAGCTTCCTCTCTCGCACTTCCCGCCTGTGGAACTCACTCCCGTATTCTTGCTTTCCTGACGGCTACAACCTCCAGAAATTTAAATGTAAAGTTAATACTCATCTACTAACCACTGGCCTCTAGCTCTCTCCCCTCCGCTGTATAACCTTCCCTTTCTCTCCACCTATGTATCTGTCATTGCACCTGCTTTCTCAGCTTTCTGTTGTTCCTTTCTAACTAGTTTGTATTCCTCACTCTTTTCTAATTAATCTTTTTACATTTATGTAACCCCCTGCACATCAGTGGCGTTTCTGCCTTGCTCGGGGTGAAATGATTAAAAAAAAAAAAAAAAATTTGTCCTTTCTTTTCCCTTTTCTCCCGTCACTGCTTGTACTCACCCCCTACTTCTTATTCCTGTGATACAGTTAAACTTTGACTCTTGATTCCTTAATACAGATGTAATCAAAAAATCTTCTTCTAATCTCTAGTCATGAATCACTGTCTCTGCCCCTTTATTTATGTCTAGACAACAAATTTTAAATACATTTTTTTATTTTTTTAATCCCCCCCCCCGGCCATTTTGTTTTAACTTCCTGTGTGTAGATATGATTTTGGGCTTCTTTCAGTATTTGAATTTTTGTAACATATTTGAATTAATAAATTTTTGTTTTGGATAGTTGCTGATGAAGCGAGCTTTCTTGCTGAAATAGCTATTCAAAAAAATGTAATTTTCCATATTTGTTGATATATATATATATATATATATATATATATATATATATATATATGTCCCTCCTTTACCACTTATGTCTTCAACCTTTATAGACCTTTCTGGGTCATACAGTTTGACTTCCTGGTTTTTGAATATTCTAATAAAATTAAACCATTTGTAATTTTTGGTATGATGAGACGGGTACCAAAAAATTAGTCATTAAATTAAATTATAGTCTATAATAATTTTTGATGATGCATTGAGTTTTACTTGATATATATCATATTGCTCTGGATAGTACACATTAAGCTCTCCTGTATGAATCTGTCGCTCTAATATTTTATATTAAAAAGATCTATTTGGATCATCCCCTCCCTTTAAGGATTTGATATCATTACCTATACATAAGTCATGTTCAAATGTAAACACATCAGAAAATATATTTTAAGATCATACAAACTTGGATGAAAGTGTTTAGAATTCTTGACAGATTTCTTCCTTATTTTGAAATTACAGTTATTTTAAACTTCCAGTTGTGCATTCTGAAAGTTCCTGTTGTGGGTTTTAAAAAAAGTTGCAGAAGCAGTTGATATAATATTCTTGAAGATACCGAAAGGTTAAAACAAAGTTTGTGTAATTGACTGACTTCTGAATGAAAATATTGGAAAGCTCTACATTATATATGTATTGAGCACTTTTTAATTCAACTGTATACTGGTCTAATTTAATTCTGTCTAATAACCAGTATATATATATATATATATATATAATTATTAAACAGTTATTGGTGAGAGTCAAATAAGATCAATAAACCTGTTTTATCAAAAAGTGCTCAATACACATTTAGCCACAAAAATAAAAGATAGAGTTAACATGCAGAGATTTTAAATATTAAAATTAGAAAGATCAGCTGATTACATTATGATGGTCTTAGCCTTTCAGTATCATCAGGCTTTATAGATTAACTGGTTTCTAAAACTTTATTTTTATCGAACAAAGGAATTTTAAAATAAGGTGATTATTGTGTTATGCATTATTAAAATTTCTGCTGTGCATTTAAAATAAAGCATTAGGAAATCAATTAATTTATAATGCCTGATGATATCAAAAACTTGAAACAATCATGGCGTAATTGGCTGATTTTCCTAATTTAAATACATTATATATATATATATTACATATAAAAAGATTTAAATATTACAAAAATGTATGGCCATTTCAGTAAGTGAGTTTAACACCTGTTTCATCAGCAATAACAAATATTTTGTTATTGCTGATGAAATGGGTGTTAAATTTACTCGTTTAAATGGCTATACGTTTTGGGAAAATTTGATATCTTTACATGTAATAAATATTGACTCTGTAAAAAATAAATCTAATTATATTGAGCTTACTGGCTGGATCAGTTTTAATATTTAATATTGATAGGATCCATTTCGGATTTACTTTCAAGCTATTTCTTTCAGATTTATAAACAATATATATATACATACATACAGTACTGTGCAAAAGTATTAGAACAAGAACTATTTTATCTTTTATGAGGCATATTGACAGAAAATAAGCAATTTAATTAAAGTAATTTTATTTGATTTACTCAACAAATACTTGAACATGGAAAAAATACTTGTTAAAAAATACATTCAATATTTAGTATAATAGCCTTTTGCTTTGATCACAGCCTTCATTCTGTCAGGCATTGACATCACAAGCTTCTTCAATATATCCAATGGTATCTCCTGCCAAGCAGCTTGTATTTTTTCCCAAAGTGTGTTTTGCAAAGTAACATTTGATTTATCAATTTTCTATCCAAAATATCCCATAGATGTTTAATAGAGTAGTTTCAAAATAACTTGTTTAATAGCAAATCGGAAAAATTAAATATAACTTCTTTTTAATACATTTCTTTTACATCTAGTTTTAAATAATCAATATTTATTAGCAATTTACTTAGTTTTTCACTCTGTATTTGAATTTCAGTGAGGTTTTTAGGAAAATCATGACCGGTAATGTACAAAAGTGTTAGGACAGAGAGATTTTAAACTTTATTTTGATGCCTCATAAAAGATAAAATAGTTCTTGTCCTAATACTTTTGCACAGTACCATATATATATAGCAATCGGAGTCTAACCGGACTGATGAGCTGTGATACAGTGAAACAGATCTGTTTGCAGATGACAATATTTACACTTTCACATCCTGATTGAGCACTCTGGAAGAATGATAGGCTTTGAAAAACAGTAGCTACTCTGGCATATACGCATCGCTCATTCAGTTATGAATTAGAGCACTCTGGCTACTGGGTGGGTAGAATGATAATATACATGCTAAAAAAGGTCTGCCTTCTTACACTGAACGCCCATAGCCCAGAGGCAGAATTGCCCACTGACGCCGATTTGGTTGGGTTTCAATACTGGGTTAAAAAGCAATCGGAGTCTAACTGTACTGATAAGCTGTGATACAGCAAAACAGATCTATCTACGGATGACTATATATATTTCCCAGAAGTAAAAGTAGTAGGCTATATAATATTGCTGTATTACAGGGGTCAGTTTTTAATTATTAACCTAACAATTGCTATGTGCATGAAACTTAAAGTTAGAACAAACACTGAGGAACAAACAAATATTTAGTCAGTATTTGTTTATCTTTGAGGAGAGAGATAGTAGACTGTATGGTCAAAATTCAGTCCTCAAAACTTTTGTCCATATTTGCTGTGAGGAACTACCCTCAAAGTTTGTAAAAGTATTTTCGATGACACCAGACTATACAGAGTGGCAATAAAGTCACTATAAAGTTACTTATAATAATAAAAAAAACAAAGTAGAACCAGAAAAGGGCAAAGCAATATGCACAACACAGAAACAAGTAATTTATTCTGAGATGCATTTGTAGAATTTAGCCGTTAGAACCATTTTGGGTTGTGACATTTGTCAAAGCATTCTCACATGTATGCATCTTGCTTGCAGTTCAAACAGTAATTGTAATTAATTCACTGTTGTTTACCATAGCGTTTTATTGTTATTAACCGGAACCATTTTAATAATATACTAGCAGTATAGCCCGGTGTTGCTCAGGTATAATGAAAGCTTTAAAACTAATCCATGGTCCTGGAGCTCAGACTCTTTGGACGTTGGCATGAAAGACTAAAAAGCAAAAAGCGAAACCGTAGACTGAAAGAAAAATGAATGGATGTAAGTCAAAGTTTGATTTGGTATTGATATCAAATAAATCTTTTTGTCGCAAACTGAATTTTGAAGGCTAAATAAGTCCTCTGAGTAAATGATATCATGGCTGAGACTAAGAACTACAATTATACCTACTTAGAGCCAAACCCAAAGCAAAAAGTAAAATAAAAGGGCTGAAAAATATACAGACATACAGGTAGATAAACAGACACACACACAAACATCTTGCCTTTTAGATATATATATTATTGATTTTAAGATTTTATTGTAAGAACTGCAACCTTGAAACTTCTGAATATCATTTCTTATGTCTTTGTCTATGAGTGTATCAAATTTGATTAAAATCAGACCACTCCTAAAAGCCCAATTTTTTTGATTATCGATTTTTGTTATTTATTGGGGGTACCTCAACATAAAACCTAACTAAGAATACTCACAGACACTTATAGTACAGCTGTGTAAATTTTCAAGAAAATTGCTTCAGCCATTTCAGTGTCTATAGGTAACGGACACAGACACACACAGACACACACACACACACACAGAGACAAAGTTCCATTTATAAATAAGTTTAGATAGATATACTAAAGACGTGCATTGTGGTGCAGTGGATATCAATTCAGAATGGGAAATTGATAGAGCCGAATTCTAGTTGAATGCATTGTATTCACGTGCATGCAAATACCCGTGGGAAAGGTATTAAACCATCTCTTCTCCATCCAACTATGGGTTAAATAGCAGGACAGATTTGGTTCTATAGTCTTGCTTGGCAGCCAGTCTACCACAGAAAGAAATGACAGAAATCTTGTTAGGCATGGATCAAGAAAGTATATGGCAGTTAACTGACTTATATTGAATTGTCTCAGAAAGGGATATATATATTATTTGAAATATCTAAGTATTTTTAGCTAATGTAACGGGGAGGACAATCTAGCAAGTAGCCCTAATAGACTGGTACTCATCATAGTTTTATGCAATATGCTTAGGTGTAGGCTTATGCCATAGGTGTAGTCAACAGGCTTTCCAATAGGTGTATTCCTAAGTGTCCCCACCTTTGTCTGTATTTATGGCTGACACCAGCCAATCATATTACTGTGAGAGAGAACCAAGGTGTATGCATATTCATTACATCAGATACTATCAAATTCTTCTAAAACTAAAAGCTTGTTCTTCTAGAACAACACCAGTGGTACCTGTCGTTAGAGCTATTTTATAAATCCGGTAATTTTTAGTATGAGTTCCTGCCTCTTGAATAAATGCTAAGTTGTGTTCTGGGTCTTTCTCTTTTTTTTTTAATTTAATCTCACCTGTTCCCTTATAAGTTTTCTTTATTAATTTTACCATCAACTCCTGAAGAGATAAGCCACTTTTTTAATATCTTCAGTGATTTTTGTATGTCACTGCTTTTTTTAAGCCTTTTCTCTATCTATTTTTCAATTATCAGTCTTATTAAAAATCTATTGACTTTTGAAAACATTCTGAAGACATTGTTACATTATCTTTGGTACTCAGAGCAGAAAGTGACAATGTTTATATTAATAAAATTTGAAAACCCGTATAGGAGAAAAGGAACAACTCTCCTGAATGCTCGCATGTTAAAAGATGAGTCTTGTGAAATAAAATTTGGTTGGTGATTTACGAGAGCCATTCAATAAATAAGGTGAATTTTTCAGTATAAGGACTTCTATGAGGGTCATTCAATATATAAGGTAAATTTTTTGGTAAAAGGACTTCTATGAGGGTCATTCAATTAATAAGGTGAATTTTTTGGTATATGGACTTCTACAAGGGTCATTCAATAAATAAGGTGAATTTTTTGGTATAACGTCTTCTACAAGGGTCATTCAATAAATAAGGTGAATTTTTTGGTATAAGGACTTCTATGAGGGTCATTCAATTAATAAGGTGAATTTTTTGGTATAAGGACTTCTACGAGGGTCATTCAATAAATAAGGTGAATATTTCGGTATAAGGACTTCTACGAGGGTCATTCAATAAATAAGGTGAATGTTTCGGTATAAGGACTTCTACGAGGGTCATTCAATAAATAAGGTGAATATTTCGGTATAAGGACTTCTACGAGGGTCATTCAATAAATTAGATGAATTTTTCGGTATAACGGCTTCTACGAGGGTCATTCAATAAATTAGATGAATTTTTCGGTATAACGGCTTCTACGAGGGTCATTCAATAAATAAGGTGAATTTTTTTATATAAGGACTTCTACGAATGTCATACAATAAATAAGGTGAATTTTTTGGTATAGGGACTTCTACAAGGGTCATTCAATAAATAAGGTGAATTTTTCGGTATAAGGACTTCTAATACAGATAGAAGCTTACTTTTTTTTAATTTTTCAGCATAGTCTCCCAGCAGTGTCAAACACTTTTTCCATCTGTGCACAAGTTTCTGTATTCCCTCAGCATAAAAATCTTTGGACTGATGTCTCAGCCAATCGCTCACAGCACTTTTGACTTCATCGTCACTTTCAGACTTTGTACCTCTCATGAACACTTTCAAGGGACTAAACAGGTGAAAGTCTGAAGGGGCAAGGTCTGGGCTGTAAGCGGGAATGAGGGAGCAGTTCCCAGCCCAGCTCGTTGATGGTCTGCACCATTTGGGCTGCTGTGTCAGGCCTTGCATTATCTTGATGAGTAGGAAGAGGTCATCATGGACAATTTTATGTGCTTTCCCAACAGATAGGCTCAAAGTCCTTGCAATGTCATCCACTGTCACCCTTCTGTCAGACTGAATGAGGTCATTGACTGATTCTTTCACCTCAGAAGACCTCATTTCAATAGGCCTGCCAGGTCTGTCTTCATCCTCAACACTGCTCCTACTTTAAACAATTTAGCCCTCTTGTAGACACTTTTTTTTGTTGAAACATGTGGAACTATACACAGTTGGCATTCTCCTGTGAATTTCAACTGGTTTGCACCCTTCAGCAACCAAAAACTTGATAACTGACCTCTGTTCAATCCTGGAGTGTGCTTCTTGGTTGGCCATCTTTGTTAATCTCCAAAACTCTCAAAGTTTTATTTCAATGTGAAAAAATTAAATCTCTTTGAAAAAGAAGTAAAGGAAAAAAGTTTTAAAAAAGTAAGCTTCTATCTGTATTAGAAGTCCTTATACCGAAAAATTCACCTTATTTATTGAATAATCCTCGTAGAATTCATGCAGTCCAATTTGGGTTGATTTTGTTTAAAGGCATATCTGAAGCAGTAGAGAGATGGCTGAATGTTTATTGAATTATCCTTGTGTCAAATATAACTGAACTTCCTACAACATAAGGTTTTATCAGAATTATCATCGGATTTATTAGATGGTTATCAAAAGGTGAATTTTTGAAGACCTTTTGTATGTTTAAATAGAAATTTATTAATAGAACAGAATAACATGAATTGGTAAGAAACAGTAGTAAGAAGTATCAAGAATTCATAGTAGTAACTTGTGTGGATGTAGGCAGGAACGTACATATGTATGTATGTATGTATGTATGAGCATTATCAATGGGTAGGAATGTCTTTGAAGTATTTGCTCAGTCTAAAAGGGTTCTGTTCAGTTATCAAGTATAAAAGGGGCAGCTGGGTGAACGGTGAAGCGGTAAGGAGGTGAGAGAGAAAGAGAAAGGTAATAGCAATCACTTGATGTTTGTCAAGGGTAGATGTTAATTATGCTGGTTTTCTTCTCTCTGGCGACAGTCAAACTTGCTCCATCTTTTATTTCATTTGTGGGGCTCAAAAAGGTCATTTGGGAATTCACTCACTTTTTGGCATTAAATAACCCACAAACGTTAATATGCTGTTAAATAAAATTCAAAATCAAACTCAATTTAATCAGCTGCAAGTGTTGCTTAAAATTTTATCCATGTGATTGAACAAAATTTTGAGACCGATTTTCTGACCACCATTTCATTTCCATGTCTGCTATTACCACTGTATCATCTGCGTACCTTATGTTGACAAATTCTGACATAACTTCTAGGGTCCTCAGAACAGTCTTGCTGTACAAGTTGAATAGATCCGGTGAAAATATCTAAAATTGTAAATGCAACTTCAGTTGTCAGGCTTACGGCCTATCACGTTGAATACACCGGTTCTCGCTTGATCACCGAAGTTAAGTAATGTTGAGCTTGGTTAGTACTTAGATAGGTGACTGCTTGGGAATACCAGGTGCTGTAATCGTATTGTGACGGATGTGCGTTGTGGTGCAGTGGATATCGGCTCGGAAAGAGAAATCGGTGAGCCGAGTTCGAATTCCAGTTGAACAACCTGCATTCACTTAAGCACTGGTACCCTTGGGAAAGGTATTAATCCGTCCATTCCCTCCAGTTATGGGTTAAATAACAAGGATAGGACTTGGGGACCCTGCTCTTAAAAACAAATCCCAATGAATCGTGAAAAGAAAAATGTTATAAAAATAAAATAACCTGACCCAAAAATCACTGGTTATGACCTTAAAATGATCCCATAAGGATTGATAGGTCGTTAAGCCTCAAAAACAAACAAACAATCAGTTGCCATCTACTGTCTCCTTGACTCCAACCGCTCTCTCTTATCCTTTCTACAACATCACCTATACTGTTTTCTTTTTTGTGTTCTCTCTTCTTTCATTGTAAACACATGGGCACTAGTGATAATTCTGTCTTACTTGGATTGAAACGATTATATATAAAAAAAAAACTATTTTAACCAGATCAGCAGAAGAGATGGGTGGATTGGTCATATCTATTTAGTAGACAACCAGTCTGTCAGTTAAGTGCCATATGTGATAAACACTTTGAGTGATCATGTCTCGAAAGAGACATGACTGACTAGGCAGAATATTATATCGCAGTAGGTTGCCATTACTTTCTCATTAATGCTTCATGATGCAGTGGATATCAGCTTGGATCAAGAAATTGATTTACCCGCAGTAAGTTGCCATTAATCTATGTAGTAAACTGGTTGCCAATGAAAGCTAAAGAACCCAATCTGTCCTTCTATTTAACCCATCGCTGGAGAGAGAAAAGATGGATTAAAACATTTCTCAAGGGTATTTGCATGAAAATGAATGCAACGAATTCAACTAAATTTTGAACTTGTTAAAACAGCTACCATGTGCAGCTGTTTTAACAGCTGCCGATTTTTTGACCACCATTTTTAGTGCAGTCCCAATAGATATTCTACTTGAGAAGATAATTGATTTGATAAATTTAAACCATAACAATGTGAGAATGGTAAGTCTACTAAATTTTAATTTGCATCATGAAATATTCTTGAAGACTGTCATTTGAAATTAGAGATGTCTGTTTTTGTCTTGGAAATGTTTCTTTGATATTTTGCCTTGAGCTGAATTTTCCAAATCTGATAAAAAAAGACTTTGTTCTACTTTCATGTCATGTAGCAATTTTTTTTTATGTGCATACAAAGTTTGTGCAAAATATGAAGGTCAAAGAAATAAATGTGTTAATATTTGCAAATATATACCTGTAAAACACCTTATGTGATGTTTCATTGTTCGAAAAGGCTTCTTCAGACAATTATTTATCATACAATCTTTTCTCCAATTTATAATATACCATTGAAATAGCTAAATATAACCTTCTCTTCTATTCTAACAGTTTCTTTTCTCACATTTCCCATTTGTGGAACTTACATCCATTTGCTTGTTTTCCTGATAGTTACTATCTGCAAAAGTTTAAATGCAATGTCAATTGCCATGTTTTATGGATTTGGTTCCCGTCCATTTCTTATCTTTTCATCGACATCCCCTGTACTTTTTTTTATTAACGCAATGTAACCCCATGCGTACCATTGGCATTTCTGTCTTGCTTGGGGTGAAATGATTAAAAAATAATGCATTGAGCTTAATTTTCCAAATCTGATGAAAAAAAAAATTTTTCTACTTTCATGTCTTTTAGCAATTTTTTTTTTTTTTGCAATACAAAGTTTGTGCAAAATTTAATGAACAAAGAAATGAATTTGTTAATATTTGCAAATATATACCAGGAAAAAACACTTTATGTGATGCTTCATTCTTCAAAAGAACTTCTTCAGACAATAATTTATCATACAAGCTTTTCTCCATTTTACCAGTAGTGTGCAAAAGTATTAGGACAGAGGTGGTTTATCCTAAAAACCTCCCTGAAATTCAAATACAGGGTGAAAAGCCATGTAAATTGCTAATAAATATTGATTATTTAAAACTAGGAGTAAAAGAAATGCATTAAAAGAAGTTATATTCAGTTTTTCATATTTTCGATTAAACAAGTTATTTTGAAACTACTCATTATTCTATTATCCTTGGATATGACTGACTTTTTTCTCATTCCCTCCTCTCAAATTAATAAATCTAATGTTACTTTGCAAGACACACTTTAGGAACAAATACAAGCTGCCAAGCAGCTTGTATTTGTTCCTAAATACATTAAAGAAGCTTGTGATGTTAATGCCTGACAGAATGAAGGCTGTGACCAAAGCAAAAGGCTATTATACTAAATATTAAATTTATTTTGTAACAAGTATTTTTTTCTTGTTAAAGCTTTTGTTGAGTAAATCAAATAAAATTACTTGAATTAATTATTCTATTTTCTGTCAATATGTCTCATAAAAGATAAAATAGTTCTTGTCCTAATATTTTTGCACAGTACTGTATATATCAATAAATTTTTAGGTTGTCTTATTCTTGTAGGTCTGCCAGTAAGTCAGGTTAAGGAACAAAATTTTCAGAAACCTGTTCTTTTATTGTCTTTTATTAACACTTTAAGGCTTTTGCGTCTGCTTAAACTCTCAGTAACCTTTTGCAACTCAGTGACCTTGCTTGAGAAGAAAAAATTCTGAAAAATATAAGCTATAAAGTTGCATATTTGCTTAAAATAAAAGGTGGACAATTCAGTGATGATGAGCTCATAAAAGAATGCATTGTCAGTCAGTTAAGTGCCATATCTGATACACGCTTGGGCAATCATGTCTCTTTAGAAACATGACTGACTGGGCAGAAGATTATCCCGCAGTAGGTTGTCATTGCTTTCTACGGTAGACTGGTTGCCATCCAAGGCTATAGAACCAAATCTGTACTGTTATTTAGCCCATAACTGGAGGGAAGAGTTGAATTAATATCTTTCCCAAGGGTATTTGCGCGTAAGTGAATACAAGGAATTCAACTAGAATTGAACTTGGTTTCCTGATCTTCTAGTTCTGAACTGATATCCACTGCACCACAATGCACATCCACAATGCACATCCACAATGCATTGTAGAAGTCGTAAAATGTTTAGATCCAGATAAAGTTAACAAATATAAAAATGTGCCTCTTTCAAGAACGGCTAATACAGATCAACAGCATGAATTGGCCAGTAATGTAACAGAGCAGTTCCGTAATGTAAACTTATTTATAAATGGAACTTTGTCTGTGAGTGTGTGCATGTGTGTGTGTGTGTGTGTGTGTGTGTGTGTGTGTGTGTGTGGGTGTTTCTGTTACCTATAGACTCCGAAACAGCTGAACCGATTTGAAAATTTACACAGTTGTACTATGAGTGTCTGTGAGTGTTCTTAGCTAGGTTTTGTGTTGAGGTACCTCTGATAAAAATCGAAAATCGAAAAAATCAGGTTATAGAAGGAGTGGTCCGATTTTAATCAAATTTCATACACTCATAGACAAATACATAAGAAACGATATTTAGAAGTTTCAAGGTTGCAGTTCTTACAATAGTGCAGAAAATCGATAATATATATATATAAAAGGCAAGATGTTTGTGTGTCTATTTATCTACCTGTATGTCTGTATTTTTTTAGCCCTTTTATTTTAGTTTTTGCTTTGCGTTTGGCTCTATGTAGGTACAATTTTAGTTCTTCTTCTCAGCCATGATACCATTTACTTAGAGGACTTATTTATTTATTATACCAGGAAATGAAAATTTGACTTATATCCATTCATTTTTCTTTCCGTCTACGGTTTCGCTTTAACTGGAAACAACTATTGCTTTTTAGTCTTTCATGCCAACGTCCAAAGAGTCTGAGCTCCAGGACCATGGATTAATTTTAAAGCTTTCATTACACCCAAGCAACACCGGGCTATACTGCTAGTATAATAAAAAAGACAATGTATATTCCTTCTTAGTTTTTACTGATTCTATGCAACGACAGCTACAATCTCCAAGAATTTTGATTTCTCTTACCCATTCTCCGAAACCACCTATAACTTGTTCTTCTTTCCCATCAATTTCTTCCTATGTAACCCCCTGCACACCAGTGGCAGTAAAACTGCCTTGCTTGCGGTGAAATGACAATAAAAAAAGCTTATTTATCACCTCCAGGCAAATATATATCAATAGATTTTCAGTTTGTTTTATTACATGTCTGCCTGTCGGTCAGGTTAAAGAACAAAGCTTTGCTGCAGTTAATGTAGGTGCTGACACCAAGTTATGGGCTTGGAGTCAATAATTAACATTTGTGAGGGATCTTGATGCTTATATATTTTTTTAAACAAAGAGTGACAACTGTGAAAAAGTTGTCACAGTTGTCCCCTTAAAAACGCTAAAATTTCAATGCCTCTAAAACAAAGCTGTTATAACCACCATAGACAATCGCATCTACCTCCCATTAGCATGGGACAGGGTAGCCTCCCAGAGAGTAAAATACTATGCCTCCTTGGCCTTACACTCTCAGTGGACCTCAAATGGAATGACTATATTGAATCCATTGCCAAATCTGCAGCTATGAAAGTCGGCTCCCTGTGCAGGGCCCGGAAATTTTTCCCACCTGAATCTATTCTGCACATATACAAATCTACCATCCGCCCGTGTATTGAATATTGCTGCCATATCTGGTCGGGTGCCCCTGCTGCTCTCCTTGGGCTTCTTGACAAAATACAAAGGAGGATCTGTAACGTGGTTGATACTGACTTGGCAGACCGGCTGCAGCTGCTCTCTCACTGGTGTGATGTGGCTTCCCTGTGCCTCTTCTACAAGTACTTTCATGGCTTCTGCTCCGATGAGCTTAGATCACTGGTGCCGCCTAAGCACGAATTTACATGAGATACTAAATTAGCAACTAGGTCCCACCCTTTTACAGTTAAACAAATAAGATGTAACCGTAAATTCTACTCCAACAGCTTCTTTTCCCGCGCTTCCCGCCTGTGGAACTCCCTTCCACAAGTCTGCTTTCCCAACAGTTACAATCTCCAGGTGTTTAAATGTAGGGTCAATAGACACCTCCTATCACACTAACTCCCAACTATTCTCAGAACACTCTCATCTACCCAACCCTCATTCTCGGTATCCTTACCCGCTTATCACCCACCCTCTGACATTTCCTATATTTAATCAGCTTTTCTCCACTCTATGTAGCCCCCTGCGCAGTAGTGGCAGTGACATGCCTTGATCGGGGTGAAATGCTTATAAAAAAAAAAATACAGAAATTGTCTCAGAAGTTGCTAAATATTCATCATAACAAGAATCCATTTACTGGTACATGTCAACAACTCTCTGATTGTATATTTACATTTATTGACATTATGATATGCTTTCAGAGCAGAGATAGTCATTTACAAAGAATAAAAAATTGTGCTATATAAGGCTTGATTTAACTTCGTTTAGACTGTGGAATCATTGATGGTTGAGCAGTCTAAGATGCAGCAGATAAATTAGTTGCTTCCCCTATGTTGCCAAATATACACATATTTTGTAATAAAATTTATCATAAATAATCAGATCGGTAGAAATAAATATGTAAATATGCTGTTTGATTAAAAATAGAATACCTGCTCAAATATGAGTATCGATTAAAAATAATGTCCAAACAAATAAATTAAAAATATCAGTTGTTCAGTTGTTTAAACAATTTTGTTAATCTTTAAGACTTTCAATAACATATATATATATATATATATATATATATATATATATATATATTCTTTTATTTATTTATTTATATATATATGTATATAATTTTGTTATTCCAGGGAGTATAAATAAATCTGAAAGACATGCATGTGTAGCTAATTAGTATTTCATTGATTGACTGATTCATTTTCTATGGCATTTCCTGTTTAGGATGTGGTTTCCGGTTTTCTCTTTTCTAATCTCTCCACTCTTATGTAGCCCCCTGCAAATCAGTGGCGTTACCACCTTGCTCGGGGTGATATGATTAAAAAACAAAAAAAAATATCAACCTTTGAAGGTTATTTAAAGCCAGAAAATATTTTTAGTTTGTAAGAATTTTTTTTTAACAGTAAGGGTCACTTGTACACCACCTGGGAGTCAATTATGGTAGAGGGTTACATTAAGAAACAGTTTATATGAACAGGAAGGGTATATGACAGTTAACAAGACTTGAACAGGTTAAGATTGTAGTGATTAGGAAAACATCCTCAAGAGACATGGCACATAAAAGAAGGAGAAGGATATTAAACGTAATGATAGAGTGAAATACTTATTGAAGCGATACAACGAGTCAAACTGCAATTGTCTGCAACTTTAGTGATGGATTGTATTTAGCTGTCCCAAAAGTTTGTAAACACTTGCGAAAAACTGAATTTTTATGCAATTTTGCGTTTATATTGTTATAGTGATCTTCATTGTATTCCAGATGGCAATTGATGAAATTGAGCAGTGAGTTTTGATTCGTTACTGCTGGAAGCGAGGTCTTTCAACCAGAAAAGCTGCAGAAGTGATTTGTGCTGCTGAAGGTGAAAGAACAATTGCATATGCTGCGATCTCGAAGTGGTACAAGTGTTTTGATTCTGGTGACATGAGTCTTGAAGATAAGCCTCATTTGTGATGGCCGTTAAAGTTGAATGATGGAGACTTGCAAACCAGGTTGGACATTGCGCCTTCATTGAGCACTCGAGAATTGGCTGATGAGCTTGGAGCTGGCAAATCGAAAATTCACCGACATTTGAAGCAACTTGATTTTGTTCACAAAAAGCCTCACCAAGATCTGTACAAACTCACTGAAGCACAAGCCAACAGACCAGTTGAAATTTACCATCAATTGCTCAGCAATCCATTGGACGAGCATTTTTGGAAGCGCATTGTGACATTCAGTGAGAAATGGGTCTATCTGGTCCAGCTCAATCGAGACAAGTGATGGGTTCAGAAAGGGCAAGAGACACCATCGGTTCCAAAACAAGATTGATTCGGCAAGAAAGTCATGTTGTGCTTTTGGTGGAACTTTGAAGGAATTGTGCATTTTGAGTTGGTTCCAAATGATCATGCCATCAGTGCTGAACTTTACTGTCAGCAACTTGAGTGTGTCTACAAAACGTTGAAGCCCTGATCAACCGAAAGCGCGCTTTGATGCAGCAGGACAATGCCAAGTCACACACTGCCAGGAAGACCAAAGACAAGTTTGAAGAGCTGGATGGTGTTGAGGTTCTGCCACATCCAGCTTACAGTCCTGACTGTGCTCCATCAGATTATGGCCTTTTCTGCTCAATGCAACACTTTCTGAAGGGGTGCCGATTCAACTCGTTTGATGAAGTCAGGGAAGCATGTCAAGAATTCTTTGATTTGAAGCCGGCTGAATGGTACTTTGACCAGATCCGAAAGCTTGCAGATCGATGGCAGAAAGTCTTGGAAAATGATGGTCTTTATTTTGAGCAATAATTTTTGTTGTTTTTGCAAGTAAAATTTCAATTTTTTGCAAGTGTTTACAAACTTTTGGGACAACCTAGTGATAAAAATCCTACTAATTAACCCACAGAGGGGAAGAGGTGAATTTATACTTTAGTGCTGACTGGTGTTAACTTTTGTGATTGTATTGAAACTGGTGTTTTAACTGGTGTCCATAAGCTGGAATATGACAAGAGACACAGTGAAACATCAAGAAACATTATTTATATTGTTCAGACTGTTGTCACCATTTTTGTTGCCATATTGACAATGTTTCGGCAATTGTATGATCCAACCTTCTTCAGGTGATTAGAATTTTGAACAGAAACACTTATTTCCTTAAATGGGGTAGATTATTTTAATTCCTTAAGACATGCCACTTTCATATGTCTCAGTTATCTTCATTTCCGACTGTGCATAGAATACTATTATCATATCTGGTCAGGCACCCCTGCTGTTCATCTCAGGGTTCTTGACAGGCTCCAAAAGAGAATCTGCAATGTGATTGGTTCAGACCTGGCAGTTTGACTTCAGCCACTTTCTCACTGGCGGGATGTGGCTTCCCTCTGTCTCTTCTACAAATATTTTCATGGCTTCTGCTCTGATGAACTTAAGTCACTGGTGCCCCCTCCACAAGAATTTGCTTGTGCAACCAGACTGGCAACAAGGTCTGACTCTTTTACAGTTAAACCTACCAAATGCCATCGACAATTCTACTCAAGCAGTTTCTTTTCTTGCATTTCCCACCTGTGGAACTCTCTTCTGTATAATTGCTTTCCTGATGGCTACAACCTCCAGGAATTTAAATGCAATGTCAACTCCCATCTCTTATCCACTTGACTCTAATCATTCTCTCGTCCTTTCTACATTGTCCCATGTATCTTGCTCTTTTCCTTTCTCACTCTACCTTTGCTACTGTCATCACACCTGTGTTCTCATCCTTCTCTTGCCCTTTCTCTGACACCTTATATAACTGGTTCATCTTTCTCTTCACTCTCCTCCTGCTTAAACTTTTATTCTCTTATGTAGCCCCCTGTGCATCAGTGGCAGTACCACCTTGCTTGGGGTGAAACAATTAAAAAAAAAACCCACTAAATCTTTAGAATTCACAACTCTTCGGATCACTATATCCAATTAATGCTTTTATCCACTAGGTCAAGGATTTTCAAACTGTGGTCCGCGGACCACAGGGGGTCCAGAAAGATAAGATAGGGGGTCCATGGATTAACTCATCATGTGAAATTCAAATTTTCAATGTCTAGATATTTATTTTTACTTATTAATGTTATCAAATGAAAATTTAAATTTATCAATTTAAAATAAGCTTAAAACCTGTTTTTACTATGTTAATACAAAACTATAAGCTATTTTTAGTAAAAATTTATGTATAAATTTCATAAGCGTTTATAGTGAAATATAAAGGGGTCTGTAAGTCAAAACATTTGAAGACCCCTGCACTAGATCATACGTCTTGAGGACATCAGTGTATGACTTTTTGAAACTTACAAACCTAACATCTTGGTTTTCTCTAACACTCTGCATTACTGGTTCTCATATTGTATTCATTTCTAAGCTTAGCCAAAATAGGTGATTGTTGTGGCCAGAGTATGAAGGTGTCAACTACATATCACATCCAGAGAGATGGCTTTAGTGGTGGATTCTAATGGCATGTCTTCAATGTGTTCTATGTATTTGTTATTAATTGTTAAACCTTTATCCTGCTGATATACATTACCGGCCATAATTATTAGTCCACCCCAGTGTCTTAAAAAAATTCTGTATTTCATACTATTTTTTAGTATTTATTGCCAAGTGAATAATTGTAAATGAAAATAGAATGGTTCTTTTGTTAATACTGCACAATAACATATGCGTCAAAGTAATTTATAAATATTTAATAATTACCTATATTGGAGTTTCATCAATGAAAGAATTTAAGAAAATTTAGGGTAATTCGTATTTGTTCATCTTTGCTTTTTTGCCTTGTAAAATTTTGCAAAAACAAAAGAACCATTCTATTTTCATTTAGAATTATCCATTTGGCAATAAATACTAAAAATAGTATGAAATATATCGTTTCTTTTAAAACATACTGGGGTGACCTAATAATTATGGCCGGTAGTGTAGATCGAGCGTTGTCTCACTCTGTCACTCTTGCTTTCAATCTGTCATGTGTGTAAGAAAATATATGGCAAATCTACAAGGTGCGATGGGTAAATTGTCGCTATTTGCCTTTTAAAATTTGTCTAAGTAATAATAAAAGAACCATTTTCATTTAGAATTATCCATTTGGCAATAAATAGTAAAAATAGTATGAAATATATCATTTCTTTTAAAAACACTGGGGTGGCCTAATAATTATGGCCGGTAGTGTATGTCTGATCCCATTCCAAAGTGTGTTGTGTACAGAAAGTCAGCATCTTTATCAGTATATTGGTATACTGGTTTGTCCACTAAGGAATTAGGCTGAGGCTAGTCTGTCCCTGACTGCCGATGGTACCTCCACTGTTGGTACCTTGGAGAATAAATTAACCACATTCAGGCTCACCATCTGGTTTGATTAGATGGGAGCATCTTTGATTAGTTCCATGAAGCTCACTTCTTAGATGACAGAACATGGTCTGGTAGGTAAAAAGACAAACATTGCTTAGAGCATGGAAGTTGTGGAGAGTCATGATCACAGCATGTAATAGAAAAAGGAAAAGATTAATGAAAAGAGCTGAAGATAAGGCAATAAATGATTTAGCAAAGCTTAATTTTTTTTTAATCAATTCACCCCAAGCAAGACGGTACCCTCACTGATGTGCAAGGGGCTACATAAGAGAGTTTGAGTTTTAGGCAAGAGGAAAGTAAAGAGAAAGATGAACCAACAAAGCTTAATTTTTTTTTTTAATCAATTCACCCAAGCAAGACGGTACCCCCACTGATGTTCAGGGGGCTACATAAAAGACTTTGAGTTTTAGGCAAGAGGAAAGTAAAGAGAAAGATGAACTAACTACAGGGATTGAAAGAGAAAGGGCAAGAGAAGGATATGAACACTGGAGTGAAGGCAGTTGCAAAGGTAGAGAGAAAGGAAAAGAACAAGATATACGGGGTGATATAGAAAGGACTGGAGCCAAATGGATAAGAGATGGGAATTGAGTTTGCATTTAAATTCCTGGAGGTTGTAGACATCAGAAAAGGAAGTATATGGAAGGGTGTTCACAGGCGGGAAGCATGAGAAAAGAAGCTGCTGGAGTAGAATTGTTAGCTGCATTTGGTTGATCTAAATGTAAAAGGGTGGGACCTTGTTGCCAGTCTGGTTGCCTGAGTAAATTCTTGTGGAGGGGGCACCAGTGACCTAAGTTTGTCAGAGCAGAAGACATGAAAATATTTGTAGATGAGACAGAGGGAAGCCACATCCCGCCAGTGAGAAAGTGGCTGGAGTTGTACTGCCAGGTTGGGATCAGTATTGTGGGTAGGGATGACTGCAGTGACCAAAGGTAAAGGGACTTCATTACGATCAAATTTTAATAACAAAATTCCTGATTATCAAATCTGAAAAATCCTGTCTAGAATAGAGGAAAAATGACAGAAAAATCAGAGAAAAGATTCTGAGTGACTGATTCGACATTTGGATGGAAGGATGACCACAAATGTAAGCTTGTCAGAAATTTAACCAAATTACCACTTTGGAAAAGCTGCATTTCTTTCTAAATTTTTAAAGACAGAAGGAAACAAAACCAGACCATTCAGTTGTTTGGCAACATAAATTCCAAAGTCTGTGGATTTTCTTCAGTGACTTTCTGATTGTTGCAGACAATCCAAAGCCGTCAGTATTGTAAGTTTGCCTGGAACATTTATTCTAACAGAATACCTTATTCAGACCATGAAAATAATCATACCCTATCAATTCCATAGATGAATAGCAAAGTCAGTAACTGACTAATCAGCACAATTGTCACACAGCACTGTCTTAGTCACCACTATCAGCCTTATTATTAGTAGTAGTACATTTTCTTCTAGATACTTACCCAAAGGCCCGAGAGTAACTCAAGGTAGAGGGTCATTGAAGTTTTTGTATGGATGTAAGAAGAGAAAGTAAGAAAGGATAGATAACGGCTGACCTTTATATTTGATAAGGCTAAGATTTTAGTGATTGGGAAAGGATCCTCTTGGGAGTCTCTTCCATCAAGTAACATTTCTAAGGAAGTAGTTTTCTGAGTAGATCCTCCTCCTAACCAATGGAATATAAATGGAATGAATGAGCCAACTCTGTTCATATGCTGCTAGCAGCGAAGGTCTGAACAGGATCTGAACATTATCAATGAAAACAGCAATACATCCATGTGAGAAATTTCATCTATGGGGAAGGGGTGGTAAAATGAAAAATAGTTCATCACCCTCAAGGTCACATAAATGCTTTTAAACCCTCTGAAATTTGGAAAGTTAAAACAGAGCAGGTCAGAAAGATTCAGGAGTAAATAAGTGCAAATTTTGAGGATATGTAGGATAGATAATGGTTGACCCTATACTTGATGAGGTTAAGATTGTAGTGATCATGGAAGAATTCTCTTAGGAGTCTGTTTAACAACGAAGCAATGTTTAGGAAGGAGCTGTCTGAAAGGAAATTCTTTCTTTTCAACAGAACACAAAGAATGAGAATTCAACCCTTATACAAGAACTGATGTGTCTTAGCTATAAACATCTGGTCAAGTTGAAGGAAAAGTGAAAAAGAAACTGGGTTTGATCAGCTTGGTTCATTGGTTGTTTTTGTTGGAAGGTTACTGAATGAGGTATGCCATATGAATTTGAGAGTAGTAAATGTGGTTTATGTATATATAGAGAATAGGTAACAGTTGACCCTTGACTTAAAGAGGTCAATATTGTAGCATTGTGGAAAGCATCCATGTGGGAGTCTGTTCCACAAATCAGTAGTTCTTTGGAAGAGGCTGTCTATTTGAAATGACTTCTTTACAAACCAAAATAGGAAAGGATTGATAGTGATTCCACTCAGTAACATGCTGATATATGGCAATATTTGGTAGTGCCTGAGGCCAATTCTTTGATTGTATACCTCTAAGACTGAAATAGAGGTGGGGTCTATAGGGCCTAGTACTGGGAAATGTGAGAAAAGAAAACATATAAAAGATGTAAAAACAGATGAAACATGAAATAAAACTTTATTCAAACTAAACATAAGCTAAAATTTTATTTCATTCTTTGATTAGATACCATCCTGGTATGGATGCCAGGGGTCATCACACCCTCTACCCCAACTTCTGTACATAACTGGTTCACTCTATTAACCAAGCATGGCAGTTTTTAGTTGTAAAAGTTTGAATTAGTGAAACTAAGGTTGTAGAAGCATTTGTCATAGAAATAATTATAGCACAGAAACAGACGAGCAATGTTGTGTTGGTGGGAAATGAGCCGAAGGCTGGAAATAAGCCTTCCCCTACAAGACAGCATAAAGAACTTTGACCTCTATCAAGACTAGAAAGTGAGATTTGCTTCCCCAATCACTACAATCTTAACCTGTTCAAGTTTTTTTTTTTTTTTAATCATCTCACCCCAAGCAAGGCATTCAACTGCCACTATTGCGCATGGGGCTACATAGGGGAAGGTAAAGAGAAGGAGTGGTTAGACATAGGGAATGTCAGGAGGAAGGTGACAGATGAGTAAGGATACCGAGGATGAGGGTTGGGCAGATGGGAAGAGTGCTTGATAAAATGGGAGCAGATTAGTGTGTTAGGAGGTGTCTATTGACCTTACATTTAAAGTCCTGGAGATTGTAGCTGTCGGGGAAGCAATCATGTGGAAGAGAATTCCACAGTCGGGAAGTGCGAGGAAAGAAACTGTTGGAGTAGAAGTTGCGGTTGCATTTTATCGGTTTCACTGTAAAAGGGTGGGATCTAGTAGCTAATCTAGTATCTCGTGCAAATTCGTATTTAGGGGGCACCAGTGATCTAAGTTCATCAGAGCAGAATAGTCTAGGAATAACCCTGATCTTCCACGCATATCCGCAAAAACAGTGCCTCTTATTATGTAACCCTGTACCTCAAGGGGCTCTTTGGCCTTGTACATCATTGTAAAAAATATTATGAGTTAATACTTGGATTTCAAAACTGGGTAGTACTGCCCCCACTGAGAGCATTAGAAATATCCAGGGAGTGGTTGTGAGTAAACCATTCAATTAATCACGCTTTATTGAACAGAATAGATCAGGTATTTCTGTGAAGCATCTTGGGTAGTTTTTTCTTTTCATTTTTACTAGTGTTTATTCTATAAAAGCTCAAGGGTCACTCATGGTAGAGAGTTACTGAATGAGGCATGCCATATGAATGTGAGAGTAAGAATTAGTAAGTGTGATGCATGTGAATATGAAGGATAGATAATGATAGGCAGCATTTAAGGAAGCATCCCTGTGGGAGTCTGTTCCACAAAGCAGCAGTTCTTTGAAAGTGGTTGTCTGAGTGAAACTTCTTTACAAATTGAAGTAGAAAGAGAGTGATAGTGGTTCTAATCAGTGATTTGCTGATATTTAATTGGTGTTTGGCAACGCCCAAGGCCAATGATTTGATTGTATGCCCCTGAGACACAAATAGGGGTGAGGTCTATAAAGCCTAGTACTAAGAAATGTGAGAAAAGAAGACTTTCGCACTCTCTACTCCCACTTCTGCATATAACTGTTTCAGATGGCAATTGACATTACATTTAAATTCTTGAAGATTGTAGCAATCAGAGAAGCAAGTATGTGAAATGGAGTTCTGAAGCTATAGGGAGATGGTTAAGGTTATTTTTGAATCGGCTTGTGTCAAACATAACTGAACTCCCGACAACTTACTATCATTCTTTATCATCAGAAGGTTGGAGATTGAAATGTGTGGATTTGTGGAAAAATAAAAGTATACATTTTACATGTTTGAATAGAAATTTATTGTTACTCCTCCTAAACCTTGTTCTGCCATCCATTTACTCAAGCCCATCAAGTATGCTATTCATTGTTTTCTCCTGTTTTACTTTCTCTCTATCTGACCTGTGAGTATCAGATTCTCCAAGCCCTCTTTCCTCATTATATGTCTCAGGAACTTCAGCTCTCTTTTCCTGTTGTTAAGTATTAATTTCTTTTTAGTTTCCATCCTCTCTAAAACCTCATCATTGCTCACATGTTTGGTCAATGGTATCCTCAGCATCCTTCTGTAGAACCATATATTGGTTGCTTCAAGTCTCTCCCTCATCTTTGAGGAAATTGTTCAGCAACATTCACTGCAATTCTGAAGAACAGACATCACATAACAATACAATACTCTTGAGGTATTAGGGAGATGGTTGAATGTTTATTAAATTGACCTATAACTTAGGGATTATTCAGAAGATCCTGAAAAAGGTGGATTTTCTTTCACCCCCAGCAAGGCATTCCATTGCCACTATTGCGCAGGGGGTTACATAGGGGAAAGTGATTGGAAAGAGTGGTTAGATATAGGAAATGTCAGAAGGAGGGTGATAGACAGGTAAGGATAGCGAGATATCATAACATGAATTAGGAAAAGTTAAATGTTCCAAGAGAAATAGTATTAAGAGGTTAAGGGTATCAAGAGAGTTTGTAGTAGTCTTTGCACGAGTGAGTTTATGTGCATGTAGGCAGGAACGTATGTGTGAGCGTTATCTTTGAGTAGAAGTGTCTTTGAAGTTATCGCTCACAGTGAATGGTGAAAAGGCAGGAGGTGAGTGGTGAATGATGAAGAAGAAAGAAGTGAGAGGCAAGAGAGAAAGATAGAGACAGTAATAATAATGATCGCTTGATGTTTATCAAGGGTATGTGTTAATTGTTTGTCATTTTAACTCTCTGACAATGGTCAAGCTTGATTGTCTTTTATTTTGCTTGGGAATTCACTCCCAGATGTGATTCTGGTTTTCCATTGGACGACAAACATTTCACACCAAGGTGTGAAATTTCGCAAGTTTTGTGTGTGTTAAGCAAAGTTTGTAAATTTGAGAAAATTTGTTTATTTCTAACACTGAGTCAGATTTGAATTTTTAAATCTAAAATTTGTTTTGTTCACTACATTTCTTTGGAAGTGCAAAAAAAGAAGCTGATTTAGCAGAAGTTTGGAACCTAGTTGCTAATCTAGTAGCTTGAGTAAATTCGTGCAGCGGGGGCAGCAGTGAGCTAAGCTCGTCAGAGCAGAAGCCGTGAAAGTATTTGTAGAAGAGACAGAGGGAAGCTTTTTTTTTATAATCATATCGCCCCAAGCAAGGCATTTTACTGCCACTGTTTTGTAGGGGGTTACATTGGAGGAAAGTTATGAGAAAGAGTGACCGGTTGTAGGGAGTATCAGGAAGTGGGTAAGAGAAGGATGAGAATACTGATGAGAGTAGAGTGAACAGAGAAAGAAGCACAATAGAGAGGATGCAGGTTAGTGAGATAGGAGATGACTAGTGACTTTACATTTAAATTCTTGGAGATTATAGCTGTCGCGGAAGCAAGTAAACGAAAAAAAAAGAAAAGAAGCTGATGGAGTAAATTTGCATTTACATTTTATTGGTTTCGCAGTAAAAGGTTGGGACCTAGTTGCTAATCTTGTGACTCGAGTAAATTCATATATAGGGTTCACCAGGGAACTAAGGTCATTGGAGCAGAAGCCATGAAAGTATTATGTTGGCAAGAAAGTGAAGTTGGGTTACTTCAGTTGATGTGATCATAAGTTAAGTTTTCATCTGTCCTAAATCCATCATAAAAATTCTGAATATCAAATTAGTAAATACTAAACATTTACTACAAATACAAAACGACTACCAGCAACCGCCTGACCTGATTCTGAAGATAAGACACCCTCACCTCAACCGTGACTTCAAACACATTATCCAGTGACAGGCTCAATACAACAGCTAATTTGAATAGTTAAATCTCGCTGCACCAGCCAACCAAGAATATACATCAACATAGACATATAATAATGGCTATATAATGAGGTAACACAAGTCAGGTTCTTAAATAGCGT
Source organism: Ascarosepion bandense (assembly GCA_037127315.1). Taxonomy (NCBI): domain Eukaryota; kingdom Metazoa; phylum Mollusca; class Cephalopoda; order Sepiida; family Sepiidae; genus Ascarosepion; species Ascarosepion bandense. The sequence goes on from JBBBDQ010002057.1 coordinate 623,841, forward strand.
CATCAGATCGAGACTTTCATATAGATGTCATGCACGGTGCCAGACACATTCAGAAATATCTAAACAGTCAACTGTATACAACCACTTTCCCAGATCAGTAATTTAAAATGGCTTTGAGTGAACGTAGCCTGCAAGTTTTAACATGGACAATTCTTCCTTAAATTTTATAAACTGGCATGATAAAACCCCAAATAAAGAATTGTACCAAATAATGAGAATGTGCAGTGGTACAATTCTTGGCGATCATGCCCTCCACATCTTCCTATCCCTAGTAGTTCTTAACAAGCTTAACAAAGTGGATTTTTTTTTCACCCCCAGCAAGGCATTCCATTGCCACTATTGCGCAGGGAGTTATATAGGGGAAAGTGATTGGAAAGAGTGGTTAGATATAGGAAATGTCAGAAGGAGGGAGATAGACAGGTAAGGATAGCGAGGATGGGTGTTGGGTAGATGGGAAGGGTGTTTGAGAGAATGGATACGAGTTAGTGTGTTAGGAGGTGTATATTGACCTTACATTTGGGGAAGCAAGTGTATGGAAGGGAATTCCACAGGCGGGAAGTGTGAGAAAAGAAGCTGTTGGAGTAGAAATTGCTGTTACATCTTATCTGTTTCACTGTAAAATGGTGGGACCTCGTTGCTAATCTAGTATCTCATGCAAATTCATACCTAGGAGGCACCAGTGATGGAAGAATAAAATATTTCATTTTGTATGTTAAAGTAAAATTTTATTACCTAAACAGAATAACAAATTTGTAAGAAGAAAATGTTCAAGAGAAATAGTAGTAAGAAATTAAGTAAATCCAGAGATTGTAGTTGTAACTTGCAGAATATGTTTAATAAATTCTGTGTTCCTTTCCTTTTTTATGGCCAGCAAGAAACTGCAAAGGAAGGTAAAGCAATAAAGGAAATTGTACTTATCAGAGTTAATACTTAGGAGTCAGTTGAAGTATCTTGTTGTTATTGTTGTTGTTGTCGTCTTCTTTGTTGATTATGAGATTACCCTATGATTGTGAAATCTGGCTTTGTCTTTTGCTTTCATTATGGAGTCAATCCTTTTTCTATTCAGCAAAATCACATAATTGCGAATTTTTGCCAAAGTGAAGAAGAGAAGAGAGTTACTTTTAATTTTTCATTCTCTATCCACCACACTCTCGTCTTGATTGCCAGATAAATTTTCCTGTCTAGCCGTACTTTTCTCAGCTTCTAGAATGCATCCTTGGTTATGTATCCATCTTCCAGGATATGAGTGATAATGGTTTTCCACAACTTCTCATTTTTGTAGCTCATAGAAGTGTTTGTATTTTAACTATCATTCACCGTCCTTGTTTTATCATTTGTTTACACAAGCTTATTATTTTACTGCTTCCATCCACCCTAGGTCTCTTCAGTATGGGTTGTGAGTGTTAAATTTTCTAAGCTTTCTTTCCTCAATATGTGTCCTAGAAATATCAACTGTCACTTCCTGATTCTAAATATGATTTTCCTTTTTGTTTCCATTTTCTATAAAATTTCCTCATTTTCTGGTATTAAACAAATATTAAACTGGTTTCCTGCCACTAGAATGCAATAATTTCATCTGTTCATCACTTTTTTCCCAAAATGTCATCAATGTATTAAAATTTATTAAAATTTTAATCCAGGAAATAAAAGGCCACCATGATTAATAATAATAAGAAAAATAATGAAGAATCTGTGTATATGCAAGACTATAAGGACCTACTTAGTAAGTTTTGCATGAAATTAAATATCATATAAAAGCCATTAATAAATAAATAAAGAAAGAAAAATGTCAGCAAGGCTTCAACAGCAGAAACAAATGAAAAAATGATACATTTCAAAATCTAAGCAAAATATTAAAAAACAAGAAATTTTTTGTTAGAAACAAAGAAAAGTGTACTGTTATGTAATATCAGTCCTATAAGGCAATGAATGCAGGCTAATCTTTTTTTTTTTAATCATCTCACCCCAAGCAAGGCATTCCACTGCCACTATTGCGCATGGGGCTACATAGGGGAAGGTAAAGAGAAGGAGTGGTTAGACATATGGAATATCAGGAGGAAGGTGACAGATGAGTAAGGATACCGAGGATGAGGGTTGGGCAGATGGGAAGAGTGTTTGATAGAATGGGAGCAGGTTAGTGTGTTAGGAGGTGTCTATTGACCTTACATTTAAACTCCTGGAGATTGTAGCCGTCGGGGAAGCAATCGTTTGGAAGAGAATTCCAAGATGAAGAAGTGACTTGAAACAACAGACATATGATTCTACAGAAGAATGCTGAGAATACCATGGACCAAACATGGGAGCAAGGATTAAGTTTTAGAGAAAAGAAAAACAAAGAGGGCGCTTATATTTAACATCAGAAAGAGTAAATTGAAATTTCCCAGATGCATAATGAGGAAAGCAAGCTTGGAAAATTTGGTGCTGTCAAGAATGATTGAAGGCAAGAGTGACAACGTTTATGAGAGATAAAAAAAAGACAAAATTTATTAAGAGCTACAAAGAAATAGAAATTGTGGAGAGCCATGATTGCAAACATCCTGAAGGGAATGGCATTTAGAAGAAGAATAGAAGTGAGTTCATTCAAGCAGGATAAGCACCAGCACTCATTAGTAAGCAGGTTAGGTTTCTAATTCCAAGTTTTATACTCAGGATTGTCCCATGGTACAATAGCCTAGTGGATGTGAACTAGATGAGTAATATAGGAACAGTATTAAATAAGAAGTAAATGAAATACTCGTAGAGGTGAGCAGCAGAATGAGAACCATCTAAATCTAGTAAAGTAAAAAGTGCAAATTTCTCTGAAAATTAACCATATCATTAAAAGCCTAATGAAAGCTGGAGAGCTCAACAGCCTAAATAATATGCACCTGATGATTGCATAATGCATGAAACTCTGAGTTGGGCTTAAAACGTAGGATAATATGCATTTTATTAATAGCTACTCTGGCATGTACGCATCGCTCATTCAGTGAAATGATTTAGAGTGCTCTAGCTATTGGGTGCATATCATGATATGCGCTAAAATGTCTGCCTACTTCCACCAAACGCCCATAGCCCAGGGGTAGAGTCGCTGACTGACGCCATTTCAGTCGGGTTTCAATCCTGGGTAAAAAAGCAATTGGAGTCTAACCGTACTGATGAGCTGTGATACAGCAAAACAGATCTGTCTGCGGATGACAATATATATATATATATATATCGCTGACTGATGCCAATGCGGTTGGGTTTCAATCCTGGGTTAGGAAGCAAACAGAGTCTAAGCCGTACTGATGAGCTGTAATACAGCGAAACAGATCTGTCTGCAGATGACTATATATATATATATATGTTGAAGAACAGAACACACACCACTGACTTGGTGCTTGATTAAATAGGGAGTATCAGTATACATTGGTGAATTTTTCTGGCAGGTGATGAGAAAGAGGGGTTAGCTATAGGAAATGTCAGGAGGAGGGTAATAGCCAAATAAGAATACCGGTGCAATGGGGGTGGAGTGGATGAAGAAAAGAGCTTGAGAGAAAGGATGCGAGTTAGTGAGATAGATGTCTATTGACCTTACATTTAAATTCCTGGAGATTGTAGCTGTCGGGGAAGCAAGTATATAGAAGGGAATTCCACAGGTGGGAAAGTGAGAAAAGAAGCTGTTAGAGTAGAAATTGCAGTTACATTTTATTGGTTTCACTGTAAAAAGTGGGGACCTAGTTGCTAATCTAATATCTTGTGTAAATTTATACATAGGAGTCACCAGTGAGCTAAGTTTATTGGAGTAGAAGCCATAAAAGTATTTGCAGAAGAGGCCCAGGGAAGCCACCTCATGTCGGTGAGAGAGTGACTGCAGCTGAGCTGCCAAACTGGTATCAATCACATTACAGATTCTCCGTTGGATTTTGTCAAGAACCCCAAGGTGAATAGCAGGACACCTGACCAGATGTGGCAGCAGTATTCAATACATGGGTGAATAGATATATATATATCAGCATGCAGTGTGGGTATAGAAGAATTTAAAGGAGTATCCTGTACATACAGTGATAGGATAACTCTCTAAGAGAGCTCTAAATATATAGGTATATGAATACATATAGAGCAAATATAAGAAAAATTAAGGCAGACACGTTATTTCATGGTGAATCGGAAGCGTAGGCCTATTTCAGGCAAACCATCATCAGCTTCCGTCTTTATTGTACAAAGGATTTTACATGAAAATCCTTTGTAAAATAAAGACAGAAGCTGATGATGGTTTGCCTGAAATAGGCCAAACTTCTGATTCACCATGAAATAACATGTCTGCCTTAATTTCTCTTATATATATATATACATATATATATATATATATATATATATATATATATATATATATATGTATGTATGTATGTATGTATCTAGTCTTGCTTGGGGTGAAATAATTAAAAAAGGACCATTTTCTCTAGAATCACATCTCTGTTGCTTCATGTAGAAAATTGTCCAATGATCGGTGGCATACTGGGTTTCGGAACTGTTTTCTTTGTTTCTTACAAAATTTTCCTTTTCCTTAAATTTTAGGGATCAATAAAATGGATCAATATTTCTTTTGCAATAATGGCACAGAAAAACTTCAAATTCCATAAGAACACCAGAAATCATCCTGCTTTTAACCGACTGCAAAACCGAAGACGTCAATGTCTGTGTCACTTACAAACAGAATTGGAAGTGATCTTAGAAGTTGTATTGGACACAATTTGATTCTTTCGCTATTAGCAAGTCTTGTCATGCCAGATAATTTCAAAACTGACAGATCAACCAGAAGAATTTCCTGAATTTTTTGTTTCTTTTTTGTCTAGAAACATTTTTTTCTTTTTTATATACAAATGTTTCTTCTTTTTTTTATATATCATAATGATCTCTTGTCGTTTCCAATTTCCGAACAAACAATATATCAGGTGTAAGATCTTTTAAGGAGAAAGGGAACATAAATACAATCAGAGGTCATATTTCTTAACTCTTTTGATATTGAATGAAATTCTAAATGTTGCCTTATAAGGAAATGACTAATATTACCATTACCAATCCTCTCTATTATAATAAAAATTGTTGTGTATTTGTATATATATATATATATATATATATAGTAATATTAATTATAGTAATAATACCAATAGCAACAGAGCTAATTCTGTCAAGACTAGCAATAATTAAACTACAAATGAGATCGTCTTGAAACTCACTGGCAACTAAGCCAGAGGGAAAAGAAGGAGAAGAAAAAAAGAAACAAATGAAATACCTGAACAAAAAGTCAAGCATTCATCAGAAAGAAAAAACCCCAAGACGAAAACCTTAACAATAAAGAGCTCAATATGAAAGCAGAGTACAGAAAGCACTCAAAGCGATTTTGATTTTATATATATATATATAAATTAACTTAAATTTAGTGTATCAAGGCAGCAAATACTTTTCTAAACATATACTGTTAAATATAACAGACAATGAATGTCTATTACGTTTAATCATGAGCCTTTCTAAACATCGTATGGCTTTAATTTCAGTTGAAAATAAAGACTTTATTTTTAATTTTTTTGTCTTCATTTTCACCTGAAATTTAATCCAAAATACAATGTATAGAAGGACTCATGATTAAATGTAACAGACATTCATTGTCTCTTATATTTAACTGTATATGTTTAGAAAATATATATACATATATATATAAATGAATAAGAACAAAGAAAGTTAATGCAACATTCAAATCATTGATCTAAAACAGTGCCCAATATAAAAATAGAGCAATGAATATTTATTATGGATTATACTTTAAAACATGTACAAACTACAAACTACTACAAAATTGTCCATTTTGTTTTGACATTGAAAGAACAATTTCTTATCAGTTAGTTAATAATCATCATTATTAACTACCTGATGAGACGTTCTTTCAATGTCGAAACAAAATTTACAATTTGTAGTAGTTTGTTGTTTGTACATTTTCTAAAGTAATAATTAATAATATATATATATATATATATATATATATATATATATATATAGACGAACTCAAAAGAACCCAATGTTAAATTTATTTATTTATTTAATTTAACAGAGTAATATAATCTAGAAAAAAATTTAGATATTCTACAATTTCATGGGTAATGTGTATTTCGCAGGCAAACCTGCTCATCAGACCCAAATGATACAACAATTAATATTCAAAATAATCCAGAAAAGCTTTTCTGGATTATTTTATTAGTTCTACTATATAATTGTATAGAACACTTTTTAATACAAATGTGTACTGGTCTAGCCCTATTAGAACCAAAAACTAAGTATTAAACAATCAATATATATATATATATTCCATTTTTAAATGAGTTATTTCACTACCCAGGTTTCTACTATGAGTGGTGTCTTCAGGCAATTTTTAATAATTGATTTTACTTTTTATTTGTTTTATTTGAACGTTCACATTCACATTCAAATAAAACACCGTTACAAGAGCGTTCTTAAAAAGAAAAACATTAAAAGGTAAAATCAGTTTTTAAAAATCACCTGAAGACACTACTCATGGTAGAAACCTGGGTAGCAAACTAACTTGTTTAAAAATAAAAAATATTCAAAAGTTTTACAATATAATTGTATTGAACAATTTTTAATACAAATGTGTACTGGTCTAACCCTATTAGGACCAAAAACTAAGTATTAAATAATCAATATATATATATATATATATATATATATATATATATATTATATCAAAAAATTTCAAATTCTACATTCGTTGAATAGCTATTTCAGTGAGAAAATTCTCACTTCTTCGGCAATGATCAAAAGCAAAAATTTATTAAGACAAATAAGGTACAAAATTCACATACCAGAAGGAACCCAAGAACATATCTATACACAGGAAGTTTACATTAAAAATAAATTTGTTTTTCATCATTTTTAAATTTTCTCACTGAAATAACTATTCAATAAATGTCGAATTCAGAAGTTTTTGATATAATATACATATTTGGCTCTGTAAATAGATAATACTATTTATATTGAGCTCTCTCCCTGGATTCTTTTTAATATTATTAAAATTAATAATAATAGGATCTGGTTTTTGGGATTTTACCTACATGTTATTTCTTTTTTTTTTATTTATAATATATATATATATATATATATATATATATATATATATATTATCATATAACCCCAAGCAAGGCGCAGGGGGCTACGTAAGAGTAAGAAGATTGGAAAAGAGAAAACCGGAAACCACATCCTAAACAGGGAACAAGGGGTGAGCCTCTACACCTGTTCAATAGACGTGGATGGAGTGTGAACGGGGCGTTATTTTAGTCTATTTATGTGGTGCATTGGATATCGACTCAGAACGAGAAATCAGGGAGCTAAGTTCGAATTCCAGCTGAATTCATTGCATTCACTTACGCGCAAATACCCCTGGGAAAGGTATTAATCCGTCTCTTCCTTCTAGTTATGGGTTAAATAACAGGACAGATTGGATTCTATAGCCTTGGTCAGCTACCAGTCTACTGCAGAAAGCAATGGCAACCTCCTGCGGGATAATCTTCTGCCCAGTCAGTCATGTCTCTTTCGAGACATGATCACCCAAGCGTGTATCATGTATGGCACTTAACTGACTGACTCCAATTGAGAGAGAGAGAGAGAGAGAGAGAGAGAGAGATAAAGATTGGCCAGGCAAGGCAGGACCTGTAGTAGTGTGCATGGGGGTTACAGTGAGAGAAAAGACTGGGTAGAGAAGATATTGAAGAAATGATAAAAGATGAATGGGATGATTCAAGAAGATAGAAAAGCCAATTGATGCTGCATTTAAATTTTTGGAGATTGTTGGTATCAGAGAAGTAAGTAAATGGAAGGGAGTTCCACAAGTAAGAAGTGTGAAAAAAGAAACTGTTCAAGTAGAAGTGACTGTTGCATCTAACTATTTCAACAATAAAAGGGTGGAATCAAGATGCCAATCTAGTAGCACACTTAAATTCATGTGGTCAGGCTCCAGGAAAAAAAAAAACTCATCACAGCAGTTGCAATGAAAATATTTGTAGAAAAGACAGAAGGAAGCCACATCATGTTGGTGAGAAAGTAACTGAAGTTGAGATTGCAGATCCTTCTTTGGATTTTTGTTGAGCAAACAAGCAACAAAGAAGATGTATAGAAAATTAAAACAAAGGACACCCACATATAAAAAGAGAAAGAGACAACGGAAAATTTTTAGTCACATAATGGGGAAAGAGGACTTGGATAATATAATACTTAAAGGACTTAGGTCCTGGGTATGATGATAAATTGCATATGCCAGCAAGGCTTCTGATTGAGAGGTTGTGAGGAGCATGTAACCACTTCTTAATTGCTGTTCTTCCAAGGTCCATCCTGACACAGGGTGGTAGCACCTGTAAGGATCCCAGCTATGGTCAAACAGTTAACCCCCAAACTGGGGTCAAAACACTATGAAAGTATAAAAATAGTCTTTTATAGTAAAAATTCCAGGAATACATTTTTGAATAAAAATTAATATTACCAAGCAATAAATTTTGAAAGGAAAAAATATTACTAGTAATACATTTTTGAAATGAAAAATATTAACAACAATAAATTTTTGAAGGTAAATCATATCAGAAAAACAACTTGAAGGACTTTTTCAAAAATACAGAACCAGAAAATAAAAAGAAAATAAAGCAACTTTTTCATTAAAATCTGACTAAATCAACCTTATAACTATAACCAAACATTTAACAAAAATATCCTAAAAACCTAACATTTTTGGCATTAAATATCCCAAAGAGATTGATATGTGCTTGTATAAATCAATGGCAAAATAGAGTGGGAAAAACAGTAAAAAAAACAAATGCTACTAAGGTCTACAATGCACAGGAAATTGTGGAGAGTTGTAATTCTCAATTGCAATGAATGGGTGTTTTCTCAAAGCGGACCTGTTCCTTGAACACCTGTTGAGAATTGATCTCTTCTCAGATCTCAAGTGGAACTAGTATGTACAATTCATCATTAATGCTGCAAAAAAGAATCATCCTGCTATATTCTATCTTTACAGGAAACCGTGGAGAGTCATAATCACCAATGTTTTAACGGAATATAGCATATAGATGAAGGGAAAATGAGTTTGTGTTAATGGATAGTGAAACAAAGTTTAGTAGATAACAAAAAGACAACATTTATCAAGAGCTATTAAGGATAGGAAATTGTGGAGAGTCATGATTGCTCATGTCTTGAAGGACATTGTACATATAAGAAGGGAGAATGAGTTTGCATAAAAAAGGTGGAACAAGGTTTTAGGAGAGATAACAAAAAGAAAAAATATTAATAGCTACAAAGCATAGGAAACTGTGGAGAGTCATAATCACTAATGTTCTAATGGAATATAGCATATAGAAGAAGGGAAAATGAGTTTGTGTAAATGGATAGTGGAACAAGGTTTAGTAGACAACATTTATCAAGAGCTATTAAGGATAGGAAATTGTGGAGAGTCATGATTGCCCATGTCTTGAAGGGATATAACATATAAAAGAAGATGGTGCTAACCCAGAGCAAAACATTTTAGGTCGTATTATAAGATAAATTAACAAATAAAATGACCACATTTTTGAATAGACGTAGATTTTGATGGTAAGATTGTCTGCCTCCCAGGAAACTAAATACTGAACGGCAAGGTTCTTCCTTCTTGCCTCCTACAGTTGATAATTACAGACCGGATAGTAGTTTTGGTGGGTAATTTTGTAGCTGAATACAGTCCAAGACTATCTAAGGTATTTTTGGCCAGTGGCCATCTTATTTCACTTCCACCTCTGACAGTCAGTGATGTGTGAGAGAACTTGTTAGAGATGAAATGATGGGAAAATAAAGATAAGCTGGAATGGTTCAGGAATGGCAGGGGCTTGGTTAAAGAAGGGTTACTGCTGAGGGGGTAAGAACAGGACTTTTCACTGCCCTAAGAGTGTGAGTCAGAATGCATACTTCTATTTTTTTTCTTCATCATATTTTAATCCAAGACTCTGCTAAACTGTTTACTCTTATAATGAAATTACGTACACAAAAGATTTGGGGCATACCATAACATTTTATAGTCAAAAAGCAGTGGTAAATGGTTGACTAAGCATATATTTTCAAAAGTTTTATCAATAAGAGAGAATCTAATTTGGAGATGGTTAAGATAAAGCGATCTGGATTCATGTTTTTCATAAAGGTGTTAGCAGCCAATAAACAAAATCTAAAATAATTTTTTCATGCTCTTTTTGATATCATCTTCTACCCAAACAACTGCATATTTTAATATTTTTTTTAATCATTTCATCCCAAGCAAAGATGATAATGCCACTAAGATGCAAGGCTGAGGCTGGAGAACTGAAGGTAAAAGCAAATACAGAAAACAATTATTTACTGTCAGCTAAAAAGACATGCATTTAATGTAAAGAAATACAAATAAAAGAAAAGATGGCCACTGACAAGGAGAATATTTAAGAATGTAACTGTTGTGGATTCCGGGTGAGGAACCACAAAAAATAATGACCAAAAAAAACAGATATAGAGATAGAAAAGTAGGTTATACTGAACGTAATATACAAACTTGAACGGAGGTTAGTAAATTCAGGAATACTATTAGTAAGAAATAAATATATACAAGTCTTGAAGTGAAGTCATTGGAAATATTATATCCGTGTATATTGTTCTAGCTGAGTGGAGCTCAGAGATAGTCTGACTTCTGATGCAGTAGTCTCTGGGTAACTTTGGTAACTTATGTATCAGTTCAGGTACTCTGATAACTCACACGGATCTCTATGATTACTCTCCACCAACTGCAACTACTGTTCTCTCTATGGCAGGAGTATATGTAGACTCAGTAGAGTCCATTAACTTATACAAAAAGGGGAGACCTCCGCAACAGTAACATTCTCACAGATATGAGATTTTGCTTGTAACATGCAAAAGTATGACCATCAAAATATATAAAAATTGTAATATGGATGAGGTAGGTGGGAATTATTTTTGGATCCTACAATCACTATATAATTTAATGTGGATTTTCTGTGGTGGATGAAAAACAAAAGCATGAGAGATTGAGAAGAAAACAAGAGGAGGAAAGAATAAGAGAACAAGGAGGAAAGAAGAAGTGGGTAGTATAGAGCAAGAATAAGAGAAAGGAAGAAGAGAACAAGAAGAGAAGGAAAGAAAAGGTCGGAAGAAGAGAGCAAGAAAAAGAGTAAAGAAGAGAAAAAAGAATAGAATAAGAAGAAGCGTTAAAAAGAAGAGAAAAGAAGAGGTCAGAAGAAGAGAGCAAAAAAGAGAAAAATAAAAGAGGAAAGAAGAAGCAACAGGAATAAAAGAAAGAAAAGGAGAGGAAAGAAAAAGAAAACAAGAAAAAGAGGAAAGAAGAGGTCGGAAGAAGAGAGCTATAAAAAAAAAGAAGTGAAAAAAGAAGAGGAAAGAAGAAGCAATAGGAAGAAGAGAAAAGAAAAAGAGGAAAGACGAAGAGAACAAGAAGAGGACAAGAAGAAGAGTTTAAAAGAAGAAGAAAGAATAGGTCAGAAGAAGAGAGCAAGAAAAGAGGAAAGAAGAGAAAAAAGAAGAGGAAAGAAGAAGCAATAAAAAGAAGAGAAAAAAGAAGAAAAAAGAGAACAAGAAAAAAAGAAAGAAGAAGTGAAAAAGAAGAAGAATTAAAAAGAAAAGGAAAGAAGACTTCAGAAGAAGAAAACTAGAAAAAGAGGAAAGAAGAGAAAAAAGAGGAGGAAAGAAGAAGCAATCGAAAGAAGAGAAAGAGAAGAAGAGGAAAGAAGAAAAGAACAAAAAGAAGAGGAAAGAAGGAGAGAACAATTAGAGAACAAGAAGAAGAGTAAAGAAGAGATTGAAAGAAGAGAGCAAGAAAAAGAGGAAAAAAAGAAAAGAGGAAAGAAGAAGAGAACAAGAGGGAGAGTTAAAAAGAAGAAGAAAGAATAGATCAGGAAAAGAGAGCAAGAAAAAGAGGAAAGAAGAGAAAAAAAGAGGAAAGAAGAAGCAATAAAAAGAAGAAGCAAGAAGAAAAGAACAAGAAGAGGAAAGAAGAAGAGAACAAGATAACAAGAAGAAGAGTTAAAAAGAAGAGGAACGACAAGGTCGGAAGAAGACAAAAAGAAAAAGAAAGCAAGAAGAGTTCAAAAAAGAGGAAAGAAGACGTTGGAAGAAGAGAGCCAGAAAAGAAAAGAAGAAGAAAACAAAAGGAAAAGGAAAACAGTGAACAAAAAGAAGAGGAAAAAGAAGTAAAGGGAAGAAGATGAGAACAAAAGGTAGGATGAAGGAAGTGAACAAACAGAAGAAGAAAGAAGAGAATAAGAAGAAGAGAAAAGCAAAAGAGGTAAGAGGAAAAGAGCAAGAAGAAGAGGAAAGAAGAAGAGAACAAGAAGCAGAGGAAAGGAAAGAAAAAGAAGATGAAAAGAAGAAGAGAAAAGAAGAAGAGAACAAAAGGTAAGATGAAAGAAGTGAACAAGAAGAAAAACGAAGAGAGCAAGAAGAAGAGGAAGGAAGAGAACAAAAAGAAGAGGAAAAAAGAAGTCAAAAGAAGAGACCAAGAAGAGAGGAAAGAAGAAAAAAACAGGAAAGAAAGAGGAAAGAAAAAATCAAGAAGAAGAGGAAAGAAGGAAAAAGGAAAAACTAAGAGAACAAGAAGAGAGGAAGAAAGAGAACAAAAGGAAAAGGAAGGAAGAAGAGAAGAAGATGATAGGAATAGAAGAAGAAAACAAGAAGAAGGGAAAGGAAGAAGAGAACAAAAGGAAGAGGAAAGAAGAGAAGAAGATGATAGGAATAGAAGAAGAAAACAAGAAGAAAGGAAAAGAAGAATAGAACAAAAGGAAAAGGAAGGAAGAAGAGAAGAAGATGATAGATAGGAAAAGGAGAGAACAAAAAGAAAGAAAAGAAGAAGGGGGAACATCAAAGTATGGGAAAAACGCTGAAATAGATTCTCTCACAAGCAAGCACAAACTGTAATTAATGATAGTGAAAGCGAATGAGAAGATGTTAGTGAGGAGAAAGGACTATAAAAGAACAGATAATCTGGAAAACACAAGGTGTAAACAGGTTAAGTATTTAAATTTTTGAAGATTGTAGGTGATGGAGACACAAGAAATCAAGAGTGTTCAAAGGTAAGAAGTGTGAGAAAAGAAATTATCAGAACAGACTTTATGGTTGACTCTAGTTATTTCAACATTAAAATGGTGAGGTTGAGTTGCCAATCTAGTCAGTTAAGTGCCATACGTGATACACGCTTGGGTGATCATGTCTCAAAAGAGACATGACTGACTGGGCAGAAGATTATCCCGCAGGAGGTTGCCATTGCTTTCTGTGGTAGACTGGTTGCCGACCAAGGCTATAGAACCCAATCTGTCCTGCTATTTAACCCATAACTGGAAGGAATAGACAGATTAATACCTTTCCCAAGGGTATTTGTGCGTAAGTGAATACAATGGATTCAACTGGAATTCGAACTCGGCTCCCCAGTTTCTCATTCCGAGCCGATATCCACTGTACCACAACGCGCATCCATACATGGCAACAAAGAAAATTTGTGAAAAACCATAATCACATGAATCCCTTGTGCCACAACGCACATCCCAATCTAGTAGTCTACTTAAATTCATGAGGTCAAGGTACAAAAGATAAAAGTCAATCAGAACAATTGTCTTATAAATATTTATATAAAGGATGGAGGGAAGCTACTTATTGGAGGTGGGAAAGTGACTGAAGTTGAGATGCCAGGTCAATATTGATAACATGACAGATACTTCAAAATATTGGTTGATTTTCTTTTTCATGATTTATCAACCTTGTGATAAAGTCCGTTGTGATAATATGGATATGTGCTGTGATGCAGTAGATATCAGCTTGGGATATGAGATCAGGGGATCCGATTTCAAATACTGACTTGAATTTATTGCATTCACTTACTTGAGAAAGGTATAAATCCCTCTTTTCTCCCTCTAACTATGGGTTAAATAGCAAGATAGATTGGGTTCTATAGTCTTGGTTAGCAACCAGTCTACCACAGCGACAATTCTACTCCTGCAGCTTCCTCTCTCGCACTTCCCGCCTGTGGAACTCACTCCCGTATTCTTGCTTTCCTGATGGCTACAACCTCCAGAAATTTAAATGAAAGTTAATACTCATCTACTAACCACTGGCCTCTAGCTCTCTCCCCTCCCCTGTATAACCTTCCCTTTCTCTCCACCTATGTATCTGTCATCACACCTGCTTTCTCAGCTTTCTGTTGTTCCTTCCTAACTAGTTTGTACTCCTCACTCTTTTCTAATTAATCTTTTTACATTTATGTAACCCCTTCACATCAGTGGCGTTTCTGCCTTGCTCGGAGTGAAATGATTAAAAAAAAAAAAAAAAAAAAAAGAAAGTAATGGCAACTTACTGCAGGAAAATGTTCTGCCCAGTCAGAGACATGATCGCCAAAAGCATGTATCACATATAGCACTTAACTAACTGATGAAACTTTTTGCATTAATTTAAATTCAGAAAATATTTTTAGACAATCAGTATTTGGTAATGGGGATGACTATGCTTTACTCCCCTAGTAATTAACTCATATCTGGTGGGAAAGAAGAGACAGATTCATAACTTTTCAAAGGGTATTTAAAGGCAAGTGAATACATTAAATCAGAATTGGAACCGCTTTCTCTGATTTCCGGTTCCAAGCCATTATTTATTCCATCAAAGACATATCAAAGCTTACTGCACCTGTTATTCCTAAGTGGTTACCCAGCTAAGTACTGACCATGCTCACCTTAGGTGATCATATAAGAACCAGTATTTCAACATGATAGAGCCATCAGTGTGTTAAGAGCCATTAGGGATAGGGATCTCCTATGTCCTGAAGGGGCACGGCACATGGAAGAAGATATATATATATATATATAAGTAAATTACACTAGTGAGCCAATAAACCTACCAAGGTTTCACCTAAACGGATCTTCAAGATTCGTTTAGGTGAAACCTTGGTAGGTTTGTTGGCACACTAGGTTAATTTACTTATTCTTCTCTGCTTACGGACTGAGCACTTTTTTTTTATTGATTACTCGTCTTGGGTTTTTTCTTTAAACTATGTACTGGCTCGGTCCAAATTGTTTTAGATGATGTTCACGTACTTAGCTCTTTCTTTTTTACAACCATTCTTTCCTTCCGTTTATATATGCGGGGGGTTTTTCGAAACGAGTATAGTGATAAGTTTGCATTTATATATATATATATACATTCTAATATAGATATACACATATATATACATATATAAATACATACACTTATATATTCATATATATACACATATATATACATATATATATAGATATACATACACACATATATACATATATATATACATACTTATATAAATACACTCACATACATATATATATTTATATACATAAATATGCACACACACACACACACACATATATATATAATATATATATACATAGATCACATTTAACAATAGCAGTGGTTGAATAGTCAGAAATATGTAGAGGCAATCATATCAAATTTGCAATCAAATATTGCAGCTAAAAATAAAATTTGAATGTAATATTTTAAGTAAGAAAATTCTTATTTTTTACTTCACTAAAATATCTTGTCCTTTACTTTTCCAGGTTTAATAACATGTCCTGTTCTTTTCCAGGTTTAATATCATCTTAAGAATATTATTTTTCATGCACATATTTTCCCATGTAATATAAATTTATATATATATATATATATATATATATATATATATTACTGTGCAAACATATTGGGACAAGAACTATTTTATATTTTATGAGGCATATTGATAGAAAATAAACAATTTAATTAAAGTAATTTATTTTATTTACTCAACAAATAAGTCTCTTCAGGTACACCAAATGTGTCAACCCTCTAAAAACCACATCTATTGAACAGGTGAAGAGGCTCATCCCTTGTTTCCTGTTTAGGATGCGGTTTCCGATTTTCTCTTTTCCAATCTTTTCACTCTTTTCTTTATTTTATTTTGTTTTTTCAATTGGAGTAAATAGACTAAACTATCGCCCTGTTCACACTCCACCCACGTCTATTGAACAGGTGAAGAGGCTCATCCCTTGTTTCCTGTTTAGGATGTGGTTTCCGGCTTTCTCTTTTCCAATCATTTTACTTTTACGTAGCCTCCTGTGCAT
>JBBBDQ010002057.1:645000-707500 GCA_037127315.1 Ascarosepion bandense
GAATGAATGTCAACCTTGAAAATTTTAAATATAGGTTAGATGTTAAGTGATTTGGGGTATAGGAAAGTTCATATTTATGGCTAAACTGCTTACTTCCGGTAAGAAGTATACATTTTTGTTTCAAAGAAATTCTCTGAGAGTAATATTTCTCCCAGCTTCTTGTTTTCTTAAAAAAGAAATCTTTTATTTTAAACCTGTCTTAAAGAGATTTTGGTATGATTAAAATATTTTCATATTTTTTTTTTTTTGGGTTCAGAGTATATTTATCAATTCATCATGTATTCTTAACACATAGCAATCCTAGAATTAATTAAATTAATATTATTTATAGCATACTACAAAATATTATTTATAGCATACTACAAAATATTATTTATAGCATACTACAAAATATTATTTATAGCATACTACAAAATATTATTTATAGCATACTACAAAATATTATTTATAGCACACTACAAAATATTATTTATAGCATACTACAAAATATTATTTATAGCATACTACAAAATATTATTTATAGCACACTACAAAATATTATTTATAGCATACTACAAAATATTATTTATAGCATACTACAAAATATTATTTATAGCATACTACAAAATATTATTTATAGCATACTACAAAATATTATTTATAGCATACTACAAAAAAAAGTAAGTGAAGGATATATGTAAGTTAATCAATAGGCTTATATAAAGAATTATTAACTACATCCTAAAGTGAACATTTTACAATATCTACATATGACAATAATTTTATTATGCTTATTTAATAGATCCTTATTTTTAAGAAACTTAATAATGTATAGTTTTTCATATAGACACAAGGGAGAATGTGTCATTTAAGATTTACATATTCTCTTTTTTTTTTAATTTTCCATTTTATTATGGGGGTTTTATTGATTTTCTTTAAGTACCAAAAATACTTGGATGGGGATGGTTTATTACAATACTTTTGGTTATTAAAGGAAGAAATATGCTCATAAAATCTTAATTTAAAAGAGTTTTTAGTGCTACTGATATAAAGTTTCTATTACCAGGGTTTTCAGTAGAAGAAATAGTACATTCATAAACAATATATTTTGTAAGGTGTTTATTTTTTAATGGACACATTATATGGTTTCTACAATTACATATTTCATTGTCTAAATTATTGATTTCAGTTTTGAGATTATCCTTATTTTTACTGAGGTTTAGATTTTTATTTAAAATTTTAGTATTGTATTTTTTAATAAGTTTTTCAAGATTATCAATATAATTATAACCTATTTTTAGTGTATTTTCATTGAAATAAATGAATTAATGTTCGGAAAATGCTTCTCAATCATAGCAAGACATTTTTGGCCTAATTTATAGATAACCATTTAGTTAAAAGTGGGGTATACCAAATGATTTTTTTTATTTCTATTTTTTCTTTAGATGTAGATATTCTCTTTTGCATGTTTATTATTAGAGGATTTATATCCACTATTTTTTAAAGCATTATTATAAAAATTATTGTCTTTATTAAATACATCTGAATTCATTTCTACTAATTCTATATTCTATGGATGAGGGTACATGTTTTATAATGGATGGAGGATGGTTAGATTTGGGTGGATATATAAATTTACTTTTTTCTGATTTGTATTACTAGTAACTTTTAAATTTAGGTTTTTAAACTCTCTATAGGTTAATTTTCATTATTAATATAATTTTAAAATTTATGGAATTCCTCACAAATATAAAGCCATCATTCCTGCATAATCCAATATCTTCTTTATTCCATTATGAACTGCAAGATTATATAGAATAAATAATTTAACAAGGATAGGAAACTTGGTGAAGTCCAGTGATCCCATTGTAATATCAAAGTTTTCTTTTGACTTATTTTTTATCCACTGTTCTTTAATATGAATGAGAAATGATTTTTTTTGCATTCATAATGATGTGACATTTCTACTCTAATATATCTGAATAAATACACAAACACACAGGGGATGAGTATACATGGAGAAAGATACATAGGAACAGACTTACCTTTGAAGTCTTAAATAATGAACAGATATAAATAATGAACAGTCATAAATAATAAACAGATAATGATAGATAGATAAGGAACAAACATTGATAGATAATAAACAAACATAGATAGATAGTGTTATGTCGCCAAGTATAAATGAATAACTCAACAACAGAATCAGAATATAAGTTGTATTCCGCGGAAAGACGGTTAGTATGTACAGAAGTGATTAGTAATATTTACAATAGAAAGATACAAGAGTCCAATCTGTCGTAAGACATGAGTATAGGTGATTACTTCCGGTACGCAACTGGAAGTGTGACTAACTCTTCACTGACTCGCACTGACACTTCAGTAACTCATTAGAGACTCTCAAGTGACTCTCTACAACCCTTTTGTAGAGAATCCACCATTGCTATATATATAGCAATGGGAACAGTCCATTTTTAGTCAAATAGGAGCGGCACCCTGATAGATAGATAGATAGATAGATAGATAGATAGATAGATAGATAATGAATACTGAGATAGATAGATAGATAGATAGATAGATAGATAGATAGATAACGAACAGTCTGAGATAGATAGATAGATAGATAGATAGATAGATAGATAGAATAATGATGAGATAGATAGATAATGAATACTGAGATGAGATAGATAGATAGATAGATAGATAGATAGATAGATAGATAATGAATACTGAGATAGATAGATAGATAGATAGATAGATAGATAGATAATGAATACTGAGATAGATAGATAGATAATGAATACTTAGATAGATAGATAGATAGATAGATAGATAGATAGATAGAATAATGAATACTAGATAGATAGATAGATAGATAGATAGATAATGAATACTGAGATAGATAGATAATGAATACTGAGATAGATAGATAGATAGATAGATAGATAGATGTGTACAACCAGTGATAGATTTGTTTTTGGTTATGTAAATATTCGTTTGTTCTTTATTCTTATTACATGCATATAGAAGTTAGTTGTATTCATTTGTTTGCTTTCTTTCATTTTACTGAAAACCAGGTTTTGGAAATTACACCTCTCCTACATACATTTGTCGAATGTCCATCATGCAAACAAGATTCAAACAATCCAATTAATGAGACCGAGAGCAATGTAACATGGAATATAAATGAAAAGCTTCAAAGAGTTTACCTCTTCAATGAGCATGTGACGCGTGCTACCAATTAATGCTCGTTACCAATCAAGGTAAGAATAACGAGCAAAAATAGGAGAAAAGAAAAAAAGTAAAATAGATGGAAGATAAAAATCAAGACAGACAAATATTATGATGATGTTATACTACTAGACAAAAGTCGAGGAAACACCCCTTGATTTAATAGCTAGTAAAATTTTAGGTGGTGGGAAACGAAAAAATTGGAGGGGAGTTTGTAGGAGAGAAGAGTGAGAAAAATATAAAAAAAACAGTTGGAAAATGGGGTGTGATTTCTTTATAATCTAAAACAATTACGCTCATTCAAAATTGTCAGCATACAAAAGGTGATTATCTCCCTTTGTTCGATATGAAGACACAGTGTCACAAGTGGCAGTCCCGGTGTCAAACTGAGCAGTTGAGTTTTTTAATTTATCCCTTCATTCTCTTTTCACACTGCTTGTTGTGTAGACATGTTTTATATTTTCTCTGCATGCAATGAATATATATGTGTATATATAATTTTGTGTATAACTTTACAATATAAAACTCTGAGAACAAAGCATAGTTCTCCCACTTATATTTTTTAAATTGCAGTATAGCCCGGCATTGCTTGGGCGTAATAAAAGCTTTAAATCTAATCCATGGACCTGGAGCTCAGCTCTTTGGACGTTGACACAAAATACTAAAAATCAATAGTTGTTTCCAGTTAAAGCAAAACCGTAGACTGAAAGGAAAATGAATGGATGTAAGTCAAATTTTGATTTCGTGGTATCGATATCAAATAAGTTTTTTTCATTGTAAACTGAATTTTCAAGGCTAAATAAGTCCTCTGAGTAAATGGTATCATGGCTGAGACTAAGAACTACAATTAACCTACTTAGAGACAAACCCGAAGCAAAAACTAAAATAAAAGGGATGAAAAAAATACAGACATACAGGCAGATAAACAAACACACACCCAAACATCTTGCCTTTCATATATATATATTATCGATTTTCTGCACTATTGTAAGAACTGCAACCTTGAAACTTCTGAATATCGTTTCTTATGTCTTTGTCTATGAGTGTCTCAAATTTGATTAAAATTGGACCACTCCTTGTATAACCCGATTTTTTTGATTATCGATTTTCGATATTTATTGGCGGTACCACAACACAAAACCTAGCTAAGAACACTCACAGACGCTTATAGTACAATTGTGTACATTTTCAAGACAATCAGTTCAGCCATTTTGGAGTCTATAGGTAACGGACACACACACACACACACGCACACACACACACACACACACACACAAACAGACACACACACACAGACACACACACAGACAAAGTTCCATTTATAAATAAGGTTAGGTATATATATATATATAAAAACAATCAAAATTATTTTTGTGCCTAAATTCTGTTTTTTTTCTCTCTTCCCTGTCTTTCCACTACAACTCCCTGCACAGCAGTGGCAGTACTACCTTGCTTGAGGTGAAACAACTATAAAAAATTTCAAAATTAACATCCATTCATATTTTTCAAAAAATGATTTCAAGAAATTGATCATTTTAAAAAAATCAGCTCCACATTATTTTTTTTAATCAAGTGTGCATTGTGGTGTAGTGGATATCGGCTCAGAACAAGAAATCAGGGAGCCAAGTTTGAATTCCAGTTGTATTCATTGCATTCACTTGTGCGCAAATACCCTTGGGAAAGGTATTAAGTATTTCTTCCTTCCAGTTATGGGTTAAATAACAGGACAGACTGAGTTCTATAGCCCTTGGCTGGCAACCAGTCTACCACAGAAAGCAATGGCAACCTACTGTGGGATAATCTTCTGCCCAGTCAGTCATGTCTCTTTCAAGACATGATCTCCCAAGCATGTTTCACATAATGGGTACTGGCTTGAAATGAGAAATTAGAGAGCCATGTTAAAATTCTAGTTGAATTTATTGCATTTACTTGCACACAAATATTCTTTGGAAAGCTATAAATTTAACTCTTCTCCCCAGAGCTATAGGTATGAATAGCAGGACAGATTGGGTTCTATAGCCTTTGTTGGCAACCAATCTACCACAGAAAATAATGGCAACCTACTGCTGGAAAATCTTCAGACCAATCAGTCATGTCACTTTCAAGACATGATTGCCCAAGCATGTATCACATATGACACTTAACTAACTCATCTGTAAAGAATGGAATAGCAGGACAGATTGGGTTCTATAGCCTTGGTTGGCAACTGGTCTCCTGCAGAAAGTAATGGCAACCCGCTCGATGAAAATCTTCTGACTTGTTGTGAAAGAAACATGATCACCCAATTTTATACCCTGTATGGCAATTAACTGACAGGCCCTTCTTACGTTTTTCCTAAGCAATCCAATGAAAAACTGAAGCATGAGTTGTGAGCTGTGTATGCAGCTGTTGCTGGAAATAAGGGCAGTAACAGAGAAAAAAATATGTCTATTTGCATTAATGCTTTATAAATAGCAGTAATAACCATTTCGTCATCTCTAAACATGATCCTGTCCCACCCACATAACAAAAAAATTTTATCCAGTCAACAAGCCTATTATAAACAGTCCAGCTGTTGTGCGCAGAGAGAAACATGTCCTAACATGTTTAGTATCCTCAAAGCATATGTCATAAAAATAAAAATAAAAATGAAAACTCTGTTGGAGGTTAGGGAAAATTGTCACTAACGGCCTAGTTTGACCAGTACTTCCAGGGAGTAGGTTTGTCACAGATGGATGGCTCAAGCCATAATTGTTTGTCTCTTTTATTTCTCTATTTCTTTTTCTATCTAAATTAATTCAGAAAGACAACTGGAGACCAAGTGGCTGAGTCACTTAAGTTCTCAGCAAGAATTTAATCATCGACCACAAGTTCCATAAAAACAACCTTTTCTGATATCTAGTTCATTTCGTTCAATATATTCTTTCAATTAATCCTCAGAGGTAAAGATGAAAAGTAGTAAATCTTAAACTCTTCATCAATATACTATAAATTCACTTCAGCTGATATTGAAACAGACTTTTAAAAAACATTATGTGAATCAGTTGGGTGAATTGAGAAGTTTTTCTAGCTGACAGGTGCCAATCTTATTCATTTCATTCCATATATTCTTTTCCTTAATACTCAGCATTAAACATGAAAAATGATAAATCTTAAACTCTTCATCAATATACTATAAATTCACTTCAGCTGATATTGAAACAGACTTTTAAAAAACGTTAGGTGAATCAGTTGGGTGAATTGAGAAGTTTTTCTAGCTAACAGGTGCCAATCTTATTCATTTCATTCCATATATTCTTTTCCTTAATACTCAGCATTAAACATGAAAAATGATAAATCTTAAACTCTTCATCAATATACTATAAATTCACTTCAGCTGATATTGAAACAGACTTTTAAAAAAAGTTAGGTGAATCAGTTGGGTGAATTGAGAAGTTTTTCTAGCTAACAGGTGCCAATCTTATTCATTTCATTCCATATATTCTTTTCCTTAATACTCAGCATTAAACATGAAAAATGATAAATCTTAAACTCTTCATCAATATACTATAAATTCACTTCAGCTGATATTGAAACAGACTTTTAAAAACGTTAGGTGAATCAGTTGGGTGAATTGAGAAGTTTTTCTAGCTAACAGGTGCCAATCTTATTCATTTCATTCCATATATTCTTTTCCTTAATACTCAGCATTAAACATGAAAAATGATAAATCTTAAACTCTTCATCAATATACTATAAATTCACTTCAGCTGATATTGAAACAGACTTTTAAAAAACGTTAGGTGAATCAGTTGGGTGAATTGAGAAGTTTTTCTAGCTAACAGGTGCTAATCTTGTTCCTTTCATTCCAAATATTCATTCCCTTAATACTCAGCATTAAAGATGAAAAATGATAAATCTTAAACGCTTCATCAATATAATATAAATTCACATCAGCTGATAATGAAACAAAAAAGACTTTTAAAAAAGCTAGGTGCATCATCTGGGTGACTTGAGAAATTTTCCTAGCTAACAAGTGCCAATATTGTTCATTTCATTTCAAATATTCGTTCCCTTAATATTTGGCATTAAAGATGAAAAACGGTAAATCTTAAAGTCTTTAGCAGTATATTATATAATTTACATCAGCTGATACTGAAACAGACATAAAAAAAATGTTAGTTGAATCAGTTGGGTGATTTGAGACGCCCTCAAAGATACCAGGTGCCAAACTTGTTCATTCCCATCCATATTTTCTTTCACTCAATCCTCAGAGTTAAAGATGAAAAACGGTAAATCTTAAACTCTTTAGCAGTATGATTTAGGAAACATTGCTGGAAACAAGGAAGAGAGTAATGGATTGTTAAGTGATGTCTGTTATTCAATATGGCAGCAAATGCTGAACAAACTAATCAAAGATGAAGAAAAGATTTGAAGCAACTGAAATGTGGTTCTACAGAAGGATGCTCAGGATACAATGGACAGAAAGACAAAGTTCTGGAGAGGGTGGACACAAGAAGGAAACATCAGGGAAAAATAGCTGAAGTTTTTGGGACATATAATGAGGAAAGAAGGCTTGGAGAACCTGATGCTCACAGGATAGATAGTGGAGAAGAAAGGCAAGAGAAAACAACACATGACATATTTGATGGACTTGCATGGTGAAGTGGAATAACAGGAGAAAAGGTATTAAGAGTGACAAGAGATAGGGAGAAGTGGATCGTCTACATACTGAAGGAACATGACACATAGAATAACAAGATATAACTCACTTAATTCAGCTGAAAATTAGATGTGCAGATATTGGAAAAACTGAATAAAAAATAGCAATATAAGCACCCACCTGAGTGGAAAAAGAAGAGAGTTTATTACATCTTCTTGACAATGTAGAATTCATTTTCAGAGAAAAGCCTAAAGCTACACGCCCACTCAGCAGTTGTAATTTATAGTAATTAACAAAATCTATCTGCCAAGGATGACAAATTAAACCTTTCTGCTGCTCTTGGAAAAGGCCGCCTGTATTGGAATGAGGTAGGAAATGGCTCGTAAATTTGAATGCTTCCAAAATAAAGCTGCTCTCCTTTAACAGCCATTGAGAAACTTTCCTGCCTGAGATCAGAATGGATAATGCTACTCACCTGGAGACAACACACTGCATCACCTTGACCTCTCTCTTTCAACCAATCTCAAGTGGAATGATTACATTGAATCTAATAGCTGCAACTATCACTAGAATGGTCATCACTTGTTGGCGTCAGTGTCAGATTTTATACTTTTAGATCTACTATAAATTGGGTGCAACTTAATAGAATTTCTCCCTTTTAAATTGAAGTTAAATAAGACAAATAATATTTTTCTTTTTATTTGTCATCATTATAATTGAAAAGCTAATCCTCCACTTAGTAGCAAACAAGATATATATATTCTTCATTTGTAAATGAGTTATGACGTGACCTAGGTTTCTACCATGTGGTGTCTTCAGGCGATTTGCAATAACTGATTTTACTGTTTTTGGGGGGTTTTTAAGAATGCTCACATAACATAATCCCTGTTATGTGAGTGTTCTTGAAAAAAAAAAAAATTGGTAAAATCAGTTATTGCAAATTGCCTGAAGATACTACATGGTAGAAACCTAGGTCATGTAATAACTCATTTACAAATGAAGAATATTCAAAACTTTTATAATATAATTGAACAATTTTTAATACAACAGTGTACTGGTCTAATTTTATCATGACCAAAAACTAAGTAATTAAACAATCAATATATATATATATATATATATATATATATATATATTCTTCATTTGTAAATGAGTTATTACGTGACCTAGGTTTCTACCATGTAGTGTCTTCAGGCAATTTGCAATAACTGATTTTACTGGGTTTTTTGAGAATGCTCACATAACATAATCCCTGTTATGTGAGTTGTTCTTGAAAAAAAAAAAAAAAAAATGGTAAAATCAGTTATTGCAAATTGCCTGAAGACACCACATGGTAGAAACCTAGGTCATGTAATTACAAATGAAGAATATTCAAAACTTTTATAATATAATTTTACAATTTTTAATACAACTGTGTACTGGTTTAATTTTATTATGACCCAAAACTAAGTAATTAAATAATCAATATATATAGTGTATTTAGGCATCAATCACACTTTTATGCAAGTTTCATTAAAAATGACAGACAAGCTGCTATAGCTTTTAAGTGTTTTTATATAATTTTTATGTGCTCTAATAAAATTATTTCTTTTAGAACATAAATTATATGAAAATTGTTGAGATGCCTCATCTATCAGACCACTTTTGCCCACATCCTCAGCCATTATCAAGGATGTGCTCTCCATGTTTGGCAAATAAAACATTCCAATGACACTACATGCAAACATGGAACAATATATATATTCAGTTGGGGCCAAAATAAAATTCAATCTTGAAAATTGCTGAAATTATTAGATCACATGAAAAGTTCTATAAAAATTTGGCTATAGCACCTTGTCTGTCATTTTTCCATGAAACTTGTTTATATATATATATATATATATATATATATATATATATATATATATATATAAATTAAAAAAGTATTAATTCAATGATGTTGAATGGCCATTTCGATATGAAAATCCCCACGGGGGATAACACATCACCTCAGCAACAGAAAAATCCTTTCAGAAACTGGAGAAAAATTAGTCTACTTTTCCTTTTTAAATAGATTTGCAAAGAAATTAAAAAAGAAAATAAAAAAGAAAAAGAAAAACAGAAAATGAATAAAACAAAATAAAATCAAATAAACAAGAAAAGAAAAAATTGACATCGTCTGGGTTCGCAAAAGAAGGAAAGAGAATTGTAACTAAAAATTAACAGACAGCCGTGTTAAATCGGTTAAGCAACACGGAAAAAAGGTGGGAGATAAGAGAGATAAAGGAAGGAAGGGAGGGAAAAAGAAAAGAAAAGAAAGAAAAAACATTTTTTTTTAAATATTACAGATGCTGGACATATTCAAAAACCTAACTTCCCAAAAACGTTGAAGTCTTAAAAAAAGGCCTTTACTTAAAAAGGCATAATTATTTTTAAAGGGAATAAAAAAATATAGGAATTAAAATAAAATTATTTTAAAAAAGGTCATTTGAATTAAACTAAATAAAGACATCGCTAGGTAAAAAAAAAAAATATTTACAATTATACATACATATAGAAGTACACACATACATACATACATATACACACACACACAATTCTACGATTAAGAATACAAATATACATACACATACACACACATACATTCAAATTCATACACACTTATATACACATACATGCGCATACACACATATATATATATATGTGTACACACCTATATATAAAAAATTCACATACACACAATATATATGTGTACACACATGCACACATATACATACACACACACACACACATATATATACATATTACATATGCACCCACACACATGTATATAAAAAAATATAAAAAAATT
Source organism: Ascarosepion bandense (assembly GCA_037127315.1). Classification (NCBI taxonomy): domain Eukaryota; kingdom Metazoa; phylum Mollusca; class Cephalopoda; order Sepiida; family Sepiidae; genus Ascarosepion; species Ascarosepion bandense. The sequence goes on from JBBBDQ010002057.1 coordinate 655,662, forward strand.
AATGAATATTATGAAAAAGAGCATTTAAATAGCTAAAAAAAATTTTTTTTTTATATATATGTTAGAGTAAATAAATTGCAAACACTATGTTTGCTTATTTTTAATAAACATTACCTAGCAATTTCAACGTAGCTTTGTGAAAAGGCAGATTAGAGCAACTAATGATAACCTAACAACTCTCAATAAATGGAAGCAAGAAATACATAACATATTAAAAAAAACTACCAACTCCGAACAACTTAAATTCTAAATAGACTAAAAGAAATTATTAACAGATCAGAATGTAAATACTAAAATATAGTATGAAATACATCGGTTCTTTTAAAACACTGTGGTGGCCTAATAATTATGGCCAGTAGTGTATGTTTCCTGTTTGCATTATTTACATTGTATTAACTATTGTCCTCGTCTTTATTGTCATATTCACAAGATTTTGGCCATTGTATGGTCTGACATTATTTAGGTTATTGGTATTTCAAACTGTACCTTTTATTTCAATCACTGGGTTTGATTGTTTTTATTCCGTGAGTCATGCCACTTCCAGATGTCTTAGTTTTTTCTATTTAACTCAACTCTCTAAGTTTTTTTTATTCACCACTGCTGTATACAGGTGTTGAACTCTTTGGGTTAAGTCACTGGACCATGTGTCCTTGAGGACTTCAATGTATGAACTTTTATAACTTATTAACCTAGTAAAAATTTTTTCTCAGGGCTCATATTACAGTCTTTATATATATGGTGGACTCTTTAATCGTGAAGGATAAATAAGGGTCAGTAGTGGATGGTGCCCTTCGTTTTACACTCATGTATGTCTGCTTTGTGTAGTTGTGAAGAAAAAACTGGTAAGGGGAAGGCATTTCATTTGTGCTTTCTAGAGTGCAATACAAGCCCAGCCTTGGTGTGGGTGACAAAACCACACTAACAGATGAAATTTGTTGAAGTAGGATCTTGATGGCGTCTCTGCTTCAGAGCTTGATGAAAATGGTTATGGTGCTTCAGTCTACTGTCTTCAACTCTTTAACTTAATGAGACATGTCTTACGCCACTCCTTTCCTTTTGATGCTTAGACTTCCTAGGTTTTCAGATTATATATGTATATATATATATCATTGCACTTTGAAAGGTCTTGACCCAACCAAGAAACCTTTTTCCTGCAAATCTGATATGTTGTCATTTTTTCAGATTTTAGAAAATAGTCTTGGTTGAAAAGTTTTCAGAACATGTGTGTGTGTGTGTGTGTGTGTGTGTGTGTGTGTGTGTGTGTGCCATATGTGCTTGTAGGTGCGTGTGTGCTGTGTGAATGTGTGGGAGGGGGATGTGTAAGTATGTTGTCAAGAGAAATGGAATTGGTTTCTTATATTGAGAAGCATTTCATCAGAGGAGAAACCTAACTCTATAATTTAGGAATCATTCTTTGTTTACACTTGAAGAAAAAATATTCAGGGTTTGCAAAAATAAAAATAAAAAATGTAAATAACATTTGTTTCATAAAATACTGAAAATTCTTTGGGCAGTTTAGAAAACAAAAAAAATCGTTGAAGACAGTGTCGATTATAAATATTACAATTTAACAGAAAGATAAAAGATGTCTATAATTTTATTGCACGTTTCTTCACATACACAAATTTATAAAATCAACATATATATATATATATATATATATATATATGCATGCATGCATGCATGACTATATATATATATTATACTTGTATAAGTTAGGTATGGATGGAATAAAATTCTGTATCCAAAGAAATGCTATTCTTAAAAAGTGCTCAATACAAAGTAGAATGAATATTTAGCTTTGAATTTTTTAATCTATATTAAAATTTATTGTCAAGAGAAACTAATAGTTGATTAGCAATACCTATTTCTATTTTAAGCAAATATTAACATTAATGCCCCAATAAATTACTTTTAGAGTCTGTTCTTATGTTCCTAAAATTAGAAATTACTTGTATTTTGATTGGTCACCACAGATTATATAACAATGTCTCCCTGATTGAGAGGGTTGCCTAGTTTTTAACCTTTTCAAACTCTTTAACTTGAAATCAACACCATCACTTGATAAGACACAAATAGTGTCAAGACAGAGTAGCTACTTTTGTAGCCAATATTATAACATGTTTATGTTAGAAATTTTAAATAAATATTAAAGATATATGTATACATATAAAATAAAACAGTTTAATACTTATGGAATATCAAGTAGTGTAAAATTTAAATCACTCAGCGGGACCTTTCACAAGAATTAAAGTACTGATTGAGGAAAAACTTTTTTTTATCATTTCAACCCAAGCAAGTCAATAATGCCACTAACATACAAGGGTTACTTGTGTGAGAAAAGAAGCTGTCAGAATAGAAGATACAATTACATCAGATCTAGTTGCCAATCTATTAGCACACTAAAATTCATGCAGTCAAGTAGGAGACCCGATTAGAACAATTGCAATGAAAATATTTGTAGAAAGGGCAAAGGAAAGCCACATCATGTCTGTGAGAAAGCGACTGAAGTTAAGATGCCAGATCTAGATCGATAATATAACAGACCCTTCTTTGAATTTTGTCGAAAATCTTGAGATAGAGTTGGAATAGCATAGCAGGTATGTCAGCAATATTCGATGCATAGACAAATGTATGCAAATGGGGAAGATGGATTCTTTCTTTTTTGTAATTATTTCACCCCAAGAAAGGCGGTACAGCCACTGGTGCACAGGGGGCTACATAAGAGTAAAAGTTTAGATAGGAGGAAAGTAAAAAGAAAGATGAACCAGTTAAAGTTGGTGTCAGAGAAAGGGCAAGAAAAGGAAGGGGAACACAGGTGTGAAGACAGCTGTGAAGGTAGAGAGAAAAGAAAAGAACAAGATATACAGGGTGATGTAGAAAGAACTAGAGTCAAATGGATAAGAGATGAGTATTGAAGCTGCATTTAAATTCCTGGAGGTTGTAGCTGTCAAGAAAGCAAGTATATGGAAGGGAATTCCACAGGCGAGAAGTGCGAGAAAAGAAGCTGCTGGAGTAGAATTCCTTTCAGAATGTAGGTAATCATGGCTCTTCACTACTCCCTAACTCGTGCCTTCCAAAGTTACATTTGACTTTTTAACATCCTTCTTTTTCCTGCTCTGCCATCCATTTCTTTCTTTTATATGCTGTGTTTTTTCAGAGGTTTGATCTTCAAAAATTTAAGTGCAATGTCAATCATTATCTTCTGACTTCTTAATTCTCATTGTTTTATTTTCCTCATATTCTGTTTTTGTATTCTTTCACACTCAGTAGCCCATTGCATCTTAGTAGTTTTATTGCCTTAGTTGGGGTGAAATGATTTAAAAATAGAAAAATGGCTTGCAAAGATTTTAAAACTTCACATTCCAGGAAATTGGTATGAATCCTTATAGGAATATGGTTTTAATATTTTTATTTTTATTTTTTATTTTTATTTTTTTTAATTGTGTCACCCCAAGCAAGGCATTCCACTGCCACTATAGAGCAGGGGGTTACATAGAGCGATTGGGTATGGGAAATGTCAGAAGGAGGGTGGTAGACGACTTAGGATGTACATAGGGAGAGAGTTGGAGAGAGTGGGTGTGAGTTAGTGTGCTAGGAGTATAAAAAAAGACATTTTGGTGGTGTAACCATCAGTAGCATGGAACGTATAATTGGTGAGCTTAGTTCTCATTGCTGCCTAGTCTAGTGCATTCACTTTCACACAAATGTTCTTGGGAAAAACACGAATCTGTCTTTTCTCCCACACAATACGGTTTAAATAACAGGTGTCTCTCACCTTGAATAGCAACCTATCTAAGAGAAGGGAAAACTTTGAATTCCAAAATATGGATAAGGTAATTACTCTCCACTATCTCTCCCAAGAAGCCATAGCAATTGACTGATAATAAAGAAAAGAAATGTGGAGAGCCATGTTTGCCTACATTCCCATTGCAATGGCATCATAATGAAAAATAAAATAAAAAGAATTAACTTCCCAAGTAAATTTGTAGATATAGATAAAAAAAAATATCCTAGATAAAAAAAGATAGAGATAGATTAAAAAAACAAATTGACATCCAAGCTAAAAAATATAAATAAAGGCTAAAAAATAAAATAAAAATCTTCCAAGGTAAAAAGGTAAAAAGATAGACATAGATTAAAAAAACAAGAAAACAAAATGATTTCCCAAGTAAATATATATATATATATATATATATATATATATAGATAGATAGATTTAAAAAGCCAAATAAAAAGACTTTCTAAGTAAAAAAATAGACATAGATTAAAAAAACAAGAAAACAAAATGATTTCCCAAGTAAATATATATATATATATATATATATATATAGATAGATAGATAGATAGATAGATAGATAGATTTAAAAAGCCAAATAAAAAGACTTTCTAAGTAAAAAAATAGACATAGATTAAAAAAACAAGAAAACAAAATGATTTCCCAAGTAAATATATATATATATATATATATATATATATAGATAGATAGATAGATAGATAGATAGATTTAAAAAGCCAAATAAAAAGACTTTCTAAGTAAAAAAATAGACATAGATTAAAAAGACAAAATGGCTTCCCAGGTAAAAGCTATCAATAGGGATTAAGCAAATGAAAGATTACATAGACAAAAACGACAGACATAAATTATAGAATTTACCTGGTAAAAAAAAAATTTAAAAATAAAAGTCAAGCATTGATTAAAGAAAATTACAATTAAAAAAATGACAGACATTTCTTTTTTTAATTATTTCACCTTAAGCAAGACAAGAATGTCATTCGTACACAGAAGGTTTACAGGGAAAGAAAGTGAGAGAAAAGACTGAATATAGGGAGGATTGACAAAAGGACAAAAGATGAGCAAGTTTAAACAAGAAGGCGATTGACATTACATTTCAGTTTCTAAAGATTGTAATTATGAAGAAGCAAAGAAATGGAAGAGTGTTCCAAAGATAGATAGTGTAAGAAAGAAGTTGTGAGTTCAATACCAGGCTACAGCAGTAGTGAACAAGTAACTTGCAGGATTAGAGGAAGATAACTCATGACTTCCAATCAAGACTTCCCACAAAGAATGGAGTTCATATACCCCAGTGATTGTAATAAAGAATTGGGTTCGAAATTTCTAGCACCTGAAGAAGGCCGGAGTGTACAACGGCCGAAACGTCATACAAATGGCAATAAAGACGAAGACAATAGTCCAAATAATGTAAATACTGCAAGAAAAAAAACAATTGGAGTAGAAGTGGCAGTTTCATTTACCTATTTTAACAGTAAAATGGTGAGACCTAAGTGCCTATCTAGTATACTACTAGATAGACACTTAGGTCCCACCTTTTTAAGATCTTAGGTTTGTGTAGTTGGGGCAACAAGGAAAAAAGCTTGATAGAGTAATTACTATGAAAATATTTGTAGAAAAGACATTGGGGAAAAATTAAATGGAGATCACATCCCTGGTTAGAATCAGTTACATTGCAGATCCTTCTTTGGACATTGTCAAAAATCTCGAGATATACAGAAGGAGCGACCACCCATATATGGCAACAATATTCAATGCATGAATTAATGGAAGATTACTAAATGTGCAAAATGAATTCTGATAAGAAAATATTTTTCTGAGACAGTGACCCAAGTTTCTTCTGTCTTCTTGGATCCCATTCATCTTTTGTCCTTTTCTTCAATTCTCCCTACTATCAGTCTTTGCTTTCACTTCCAGTAATCCACTGTGCACTAGTGGCATTCACACCTTGCTTGGGGTGAAATGATTTAAAAATATAAAAAAACTGCTATTGCTCTTCAGCGTGAGAAAGGAAAGTGCTGGAGTAAAAGTGGGAAGTATTTCAACTGTATGAGGGTGGGACCAACATGCCAATCCAGTAACATGCTTAAATGGATTTAATCAAGGGACCAGGAGGAAAAGAACGCAGAAGATAACATGAAATGAAAATAAAAGTGAAAGAGAAGACTGAGAATATGGAGGATTGAGTAAAGGACAAGAGATGAACAGGAATGCCACGAGTACACAGGAGTTAACAGGAAGTGAAAATGAAAGCTATAGCTGAGAATTGGGAAGATTGAGGAAAGGACGAAAATGAATGGAAATGCCAAGAGTAGGCAGGAGATTACAGGGAGTGAAAGTGAAAGAGAAGACTGAGAATAGGGAGGATTAAAGAAAGGACAAAAGATGAATGAGAATGCCAAGAGTACACAGGAGTTAACAGGAAGTGAAAATGAAAGCTATAGCTGAGAATTGGGAAGATTGAGGAAAGGACAAAAATGAATGGAAATGCCAAGAGTAGGCAGGAGATTACAGGGAGTGAAAGTGAAAGAGAAGACTGAGAATAGGGAGGATTGAGGAAAGGACAAAAGATGAACGAGAATGCCAAGAGTAGGCAGGAGATTACAGGGAGGGAAAATGAAAGAGAAGACTGAGGATAGGGAGGATTAAAGAAAGGACAAAAGATGAATGGGAATGCCACGAGTACACAGGAGTTAACAGGAAGTGAAAGTGAAAGAAAAGACTGACAGTAGGGAGGCTTGACAAAATGATGAACAGGAATGCCAAGAGTAGGCAGGAGATTACAGGGAGGGAAAGTGAAAGAGAAGACTGAGGATAGGGAGGATTAAAGAAAAGACAAAAGATGAATGGGAATGCCACGAGTACACAGGAGTTTACAGGAAGTGAAAATGAAAGCTATAGCTGAGAATTGGGAAGATTGAGGAAAGGACAAAAATGAATGGAAATGGCATGAATACACAGCAGATGACAGGGAGTGAAAGTGAAAGAGAAGACTGAGAATAGGGAGGATTGAGGTAATGCCAAAAGCTCAACAGGAATGCCACATGTACAAAAGAGGTTACAGGGAGTAAAAGTGAAAGAACACTGAGAATTGGAAGGATAGAGGAAATAGTCTGGTTTATTTTAAGTAAATTTGAAGCATACCCAGAAAAAAAGTTAATGAGTCATGTTTTCTATTTTCAGAAGGAGAATTTTGTATCCGACAAGAAAATAAAATCTCTTTTCTCATCCCACTTCCTTTGCAAAAATATGGTGTTATAAGCTGAAACATTATTTTCAGTCACTTGCATAGTTTACCCTTGTAACTGGATTTCTTGCACAGGTCATTTTGAATGTGTCTTACAAGTTATTCAAATATGCCTAGTAGCTGAGGTTATATTTCCCAAATTTACAATATAATTTGTTATTGCTTTGTATTCTTATAGATCATATAGTTCTCGGTGTACAGTTTTCATTATGTATAACCCAGTGACTGTTACTGGGCTGGCTTGTCAACTGACTTCTGCAAAGTGTTCTAACAGAAGACGGAAAGTGCGACACTGAGATCCAAAGGCGAATTGTACATGGCGAAGGAAGAATTCCAGCAGTTGAGTAAAGTATTAAGAAACAGGACAATTTTGCTAGAAACAAAAAAGAGACAACTGGATTGCTATGTGATGTCAGTTCTTCAATATGGCAGTGAATGCTGGACAATATCATCAAAGATGAAGGAAAAACTTGAAGCAACTGAAATGTGGTTCTACAGAAGGATGCTGCGAATATCATGGATTGAGCATGTGAGCAATGATGAGGTTTTGGAAAGGATGGAAATTAATACCGAGCACCAGGAAGAGACAGCTGAAGTTCCTGGGACGTGCAATGAGGAAAGACAGCTTGGAGAACCTGATACTAACAGGCCAGATAGAGGGAAAAAGAGACAGAGGAAAGCAGTGGATAACATATTTTAAGGAGCTGATCTGGTGGATGATGGAACAACGGTTGCATGGTCTAACAGGAGAAGGCGTGCTAAGAGCCACTAGGGATAGGGAGACATGGGAAGCCATGATCGCCTATGTCCAGAAGGGACAGAGCACATAGAAGAAGAAGAAGAATACTGATATCCATAAAGAGCAGAGGAGAGCTGATGTAAGTTTGCAAATTCATGTAATATGATGAGGGTGTATAGCAGTTACACGTGTGTCCAAGTGCATGATGCTATGACAACATTGCCCCGTCTTACCCACAGAACCAGCAAGCAGCACTTAGAGCTGAATAGCACATGTCGGAAGTGAGATCTAGAAGATAGCATTCAAAATACAGCAAATTATTTGAACACTAGCAGTATAGCCCGGCATTGCTCGGGTGTAAATAAAGCTATAAAACTAATCCATGGTCCTGGAGCTCAGACTCTTTGGACATTGACACAAAAAACTAAAAAGCAATAGTTGTTTCCAGTTAAAGCGAAACCGTAGACTGAAAGAAAAATGAATGGATGTAAGTCAAATTTTGATTTCCAGGTATCGATATCAAATAAGTTTTTTTCTTCGTAAACTGAATTTTCCAGGCTAAATAATTCCTCTGAGTAAATGGTATCATGGCTGAGACAAAGAACTACAATTATACCTACTTAGAGCCAAACCCGAAGCATAAACTAAAATAAAAGGCATGAAAAAAATACAGACATCCAGGCAGATAAATAGAAACACACAAACATCTTGCCTTTTATAGATATATATATTATCAATTTTTTGCACTATTGTAATAACTGCAACATTGAAACTTCTGAATATTGTTTCTTATGTTTTTGTTGATGAGTGTCTCAAATTTGATTTAAATTGGATCACTCTTTCTATAAGCATAACGGTCATGTCACGTTGAATACACCGGTTCCCGCTCGATCACCGAAGTTAAGCAACGTTGAGCCTGGTCAGTACTTACATGGGTGACCACTTGGGAATACCAGGTGCTGTTAGCGTTCACGGATGTGCGTTGTGGTGCGGTGGATGTCGGCTTGGAGGGGGAAATCGGTGAGCCGAGTTCCAATTTCAGTCGAGCACACCTCACTCACTTGCGCACTAGTACCCTTGGGAAAGGTATTAATCCGTCCGTTCCCTCCAGTTATGGGTTAAATAACAGGGTAGGACTTGGGACCCTGCCCTTAAACAAATCCCAATGAGACTTTCTCCGTCAGGGAGGAAGCCGGCTCAACCCGACTAGGGTGAATGCTGCATACATACATACATACATACTCTTTCTATAACCCGATTTTTTCGATTATCGATTTTCAATATTTATCAGGGGTACCTCAACACAAAACCTAGCTAAGAACACTCGCAGACACTTATAGTACAACTTTGCAAATTTTCAAGAAAATCAGTTCAGCCGTTTCGAATTCTATAAGTAACGGATACACACACACACACACACACACACACACACGCTCATACACACACAGACAAAGTTCCATTTATAAATAAGTTTAGATCAGCGAATTGAAAAATGAACCATAAATGAAAAACCATGAGTGAGTGGTAAGGACAACAGGAATTGTTTTTAATGCCACTATTTTAACATTTCTTCTTGAATGCTGCTGATTAAAATATTTCATGTTGTATTATTTATGCCAACGACATATGTGTTTATATTCCTAATCACTGGGTTCTTGTGAAGATGTCGGAGGGAGCTACACCCTTAGATGCTATGAGGTATTTACTAGGATTTACTTCTTCTTCATGTGCCATGTTCCTTCAGGATGTAGATGATCATGGACTTCAACTTGACTCTGTCTTTTGTCACTCTCAAAATTATTCCTCTTGGGATCTCTCCCAAACCCCGCTCTGCCATCCAGGCCTACCAAGCAGATCTCATACTGCTTTCTCCTGTCTCTTTTTCCCTCAATCTCTCCTGTGAGTATTAAATTCTTCAGGCCCTCTTTCGTCATTCAGTCAGTCAGTTAAGTGCCATGCGCGATACACGCTTTGGGCGATCATGTCTCGAAAGAGACATGACTGACTGGGCAGAAGATTATCCCGCAGTAGGTTGCCATTGCTTTCTGCGGTAGACTGGTTGCCGACCAAGGCTATAGAACCCAATCCGTCCTGTTATTTAACCCATAACTGGAAGGAAGAGACGGATTAATACCTTTCCCAAGGGTATTTGCGCGTAAGTGAATGCAATGAATTCAACTGGAATTCGAACTCGGTTCCCCGATTTCTCGTTCCGAGCCGATATCCACTGCGCCACAATGCACATCCGTCTTTCGTCATTACACATCCCAAAAACCTCCTCTGTCTCTTCCTTATATTAAGTATGAGTTTTCTCCTCATTTCCATCTTCTACAACACCTAGTTATTAATCACATGCTCCGTTCATGGCATCCTCAGCATCCTTCTGTAAAACCACATTTCTGCTGCCTCAAGCCTCTCCTTCATCTTTGAGGAGATTGACTAACATTCACTGCTAGACAGAAGAACAGATATCACATGGCAATCCAGCACTTTTTTCCTGATTTCCAATGAGATTTTCCTATATTTCAGGACTCTGCTTAGCTCATGAAATGCATCCCTCTCTATGTCAATGCGTCTTTGGATCTCAATATCACAACTTCATTCCTCTGTCAACACGCTTTCCAGGTATTTAAATTTCATTAGTTATTTTATTTTAGTTTCTCTGAGCTGTAGTTGCAATTTTATGGTTTTCTTTTTGCTGATGACCATACATTTAGTTTTCTTAAAGTTTATGCTTAGTCCTTTCTTCTCACTTTTTCTTGCTACCTTCTGTGCTTAATTGAAATAGAAAGAACTTCTTTTTTTTGTTGTTTGTAAGTAATTCCTCTGCGTTGTGGTGCAGTGGATATTGGCTAGAAAGGAGAAATTGGAGAGCCAAGTTCAAATTCTAGTTGAATTTGTTGCATTCACTTATATACAAATACTCTTAGGAAAGGTATTAATCCATCTCTTCTCTCCAGCTATGGGTTAAATAAATACTTTCCTTTGGTTGCTTCCAACCAATATATATATATCTTTTTGTTTCTGTGACAACTGGCCATGAATTTGTTTTACTTGATTTGCTCCTGAGTTCCTGCACTTTTTGCAGCTTCACAAGGGCTGAAGATTTACCAGTGTCATTAGTACTGATCTCATGCACTTGTTTGTTTTAAGAATCATTTATTCAATCCACATTATACTGTTCTAGCTTATCATGCAAATGGCCTTATAACACACTACAGAAATTATCTTGAAATTCATCAGACGTACTACTCTCAAGAGTTCCTTCAATATCTGGAGAACAAAATGCAAAGATATAATACTGTAGATTTCAAATTCATTAATTTTCTGTTTTTTTGTACCAAGGACCACATTTTTGGCAGAGATCAAAAAGATGTGAAAAGATATATACACTTTTTTTAATCAGCACCTCCATTATTGTCAGGGAGAGCCATCAGTTTACTTAGACTAACTTGATTTCAGGCATCACATTGCTTAGTCAGTTGCTTGATGTAATGAGTTATTTCTATGTAGTTATTTTCTTCATTCTCTGGTCATACCTTGCTTGTAACACACAAGACCATCAAGTCTTCTTTGAATAGGTCCTATCTAAACTTATTTATAAATGGAACTTTGTCTGTGTGTGTGTGTGTGTGTGTGTGTGTGTGTGTGTGTGTGTGTGTGTGTATCTGTTACCTATAGACTCTGAAATGGCTGAACCAATTTTCTTGAAAATTTACACAGTTGTACTATAATCATCTGCAAGTCTTCTTAGCTAGGTTTTGTGTTGAGGTTTCCCAGATGAATATCAAAAATCGATAATCAAAAAAATCTGGTTATAGAAAGAGTGGTCCAGTTTTAATCAAATTTGATACACTCATAGACAAAAACATAAGAAACAATATTCAGAAGTTTCAATGTTGCAGTTTTTACAATAGTGCAAAAAATTGATAATATATATATATATAAAAGGCAAGATGTTTGTGTGTGTGTCTCTTTATCTGCCTGTATGTCTGTATTTTTTTCAGCCCTTTTATTTTAGTTTTTGCTTTAGGTTTGGCTCTAAGTCGGTATAATTGTAGTTCTTAGTCTCAGCCATGATACCATTTATTCAGAGGAATTATTTAGCCTTCAAAATTCAGTTTACGATGAAAAAACCTTATTTGATATCAATACCAGGAAATCAAAATTTGACTTACATCCATTCATTTTTCTTTCCGTCTACGGTTTCGCTTTAACTGGAAACAACTATTGCTTTTTAGATTTTCATGTCAACGTCCAAAGAGTCTGAGCTCCAGGACCATGGATTAGTTTTAAAGCTTTCATTACACCCGAGTAACGCCGGGTTATACTGCTAGTGTTTTAATAACTAGACTGTAAAAAAGAAAAGTGAAGATAAAATTCTTCTTCTTCTATGTGCCATGTCATTTCAGGTCATTGGCAATCATGGCCTTCCACATCTCCCTATCCCTTGCCGTTTCTTTGTTATCCAATCTCCTGTTAACATACTCAATCCTCATGCTACCAATTTGTCTCTATTATCAACACTTATGACCAGGCAAAATACCTGTCCCTAGCATCAGTGCTTCTGAGATATAAATCTTACTCACTTTGTGGTCTGGTATTCAAAATATACAGATATCTTGTGACGATTTTGAAAGCTACACACAGTGAGAGCAAGGTCTGAGACCAACATATGGAAGTAATTTAAAATATTTGTCCGACTGTCACCTCTATTTTTCTTTCTCTCCCTTCAGACTGCTTTATTTGAAATTCAATTTAACGGACCAATTATTTATCTGTAAATTGTGGATGTTTGGCCAGTATTTCATCCACTCAGAGGCAAAAATGGTAGTTCTTTGTTTTACATAATTTTTTAGATTATCTACTGTTTCACTGCTAAATACATGGTTAATGATATATGCCAACTGATAATGGTGGCATACAGCTACATTTTACTTCAGGTTCATTATCTCTGATCTGGTTTACAAATTATCCCCCATAACTAAATTTCCCCAGGTGGTCCAAATGAGGAATTCAATTTTGGAAAGAGGAGACCAAAAACTTTCTAAAAATACCATATTTAGCTTGGTAACATTTTTTCCCAGTGGACATTGATGTCAACCAGACTAAACAGACAAAAGATGAAAATGGTTCACGAAGACAGAAGATGACGATTGATATTGCATTTGAACTTTACAAGATTGTAGTTATCAGGAAAACAAAAGAATGGAAGAGAGTTCCACAAGCTGGGAGGTATGAGAAAAAAAACTGTTGGAGTAGAAGTGGTAGCTGCATTTAGCTATTTCACCAGTAAATGGAGGTGGGACCTAGATGCCAATCTAGTAGCATGCTTAAATTCATGTAGTCAGGGCACCAGGGAAAAAAGCTCGTCAGAGCAGATGCCATGAAAATATTGGTCAAAATGACAGACAGAAGCCACATCCCATTGGTGAGAAAGTAACTGATCAAGATCAATTATATTATAGACCATTCTTTGGTATTCATGATTTATCTTCCTCTAACCCTGCAAGTTACTTGTTCACCACTGCTGTAGCCTGGTATTGGAAGTTCAATACCAGGCTACAGCAGTGGTGAACAAGTAACATGCAGGGTTAGAGGAAGATAACTCATGACTTCCAGTTGAGGCTTTACACAAGGAATGAGGATGATATACCCAGTGATTGTAATAAATGGTTCTATTTGAAATTCCTAGCAACTGAAGAAGGCTGGAGCATTGTACAAATAGCAACAAAGATGAGGACAATAGTCCGAATAGTGTAAATACTGTAAATACTACCTCATCTCAGAAATATAGACAAATACCATTCTTTGGATTTTGTCAGGAATATTGAGATGTACAGCATGAATACCAGACCAGATATGGTAACAGTATTAAAGGCACAGAGGAATGGTAGTTTTGTAAATGTACAAAATGGATTCTGACAGGAGAAAAGCTTGTCAGAACATTTGCAATGATAATTTTAATTGAAAATAGAAATGTAAGCCACATCACATCAGTTTGAAATTGACTAAATTCAAAATGCCAAGTCAGGACCAATTACATCGAAGATCCTTCTTTGGATTTTGTTAACAAATTCGAGATGAATAGTAGAAGTACCTGTCCAGATATGGCAACAGTATTCAATGCATGGATGAATGATAGATTTATAAATGTACAAGATGGATTCAGATGAGAAAAACTTTCTGACCCAATACAAAGACCTAAACTTCCTAGCAGTAGATGCAGCTATAAATCTGATATATTTGTTCTGCTTCAGGTCAGTTCAAAAAAAGAGTCCAAGGATGTGCAATGTGTTGCTGTCAAGGAGACTTGCTTCATACATGCTGATGGCTGGCAGGAAAGTTTCTCACATCATTGTGAAAGATGCTAAAGTTGAGATGCCAGGCCAGGACCATTTACATTGCTGATCATTCCAATATAAAACAAAAACCAACTTTTTAAGTAAATGAGTCAAAGAGAAATAATTTTAAAAAATCTGCTGATAATATTTTGCCTGGGTTTTTTAATTGCTGGAGAAACATGAAGAAGAATGATGACATCTTCTTGTATTTACTTACCTGTATTTGATTACCCTGGGTTGTAGGTGGGTGCATGTTAACTGTATTCAGTGTTGGGGAATTCATGTGATGACTGTTCATGGCAGATTCTGGACTGTATGGGGAGGCCTAGAATATAAACAAAAGAAAAAAGAATTAAAAGTGCATAAAAAATAAGACTTACATCTAATATATATATATATCTCAAACATCTTTGGAGGGTTCTGGGAAGCTTCATCAGTGATCTTACTTTTTGGTATCATCGCCAAACATCAGACAACATCTCACAGGAAACCCAACCAGGAGCAGACACCTATAAAGTGGTCATTTATCTATATTTCATCTATACTTCTATTTTCAATTACCATCAATGAAAAGATGAACGTTCTCAATGTAATAAAGAAAGAAAAATAGTTCTTAAAAGCAACAGAACTTTATGTGTCAATAACCGTAACATTATATAAAAATGAAATGCTTATCTATGATTCTTTCTGAAATTTGGGGACAAAATAGGTTCACAAATCTTTAGAAAATAGTTTTGCGTAGTTTCAATTATAGCCAATTTGAACCAAGTATAAAGGACACTATTTACATTATTAGGACTATTGTCCTTATCTTCGTTGACACTTTTACAACCTTTTGGCCGTCATACACTTCAGCCTTCTGATTGGAATTTTGAAACCTTTATTAAAAAAAGGGTTTGGTTTGAAATTTCTTGCCTGAAGAAGACTGGAGCATACAATGGCCAAAATATCATGAAAATGGCAATGAAGATGAGGACAATAGTCTAAATAGTTTAAATAATGTCAATACTACTTCATCTCAGAAATATCGACAGGAATAAAGGAATTCTCAGATTTTTCTTTAATGATGGTCACAAAAAGCAAGAATAGTGATAGTTGAAAAAAAAATCATGATGTGCTTCCTGTAAATGAAAAGGACAAAATTCTCAATATAATAAGGATATTAAAAAAAACATATAAGAAGATTGCTAAGGTGCACACTAGAAATAAAAAGAATCAGTCAAATAACTTTCATTACAAAATATCGCTATAATTTTTCTAATTTATTATTAGTTATTGTTTGTGAATCTCTTATTGCGCCTAATAAGATCTTTGGTAAGAACGAAAATTCATGTCATGTAAATTTTTTTAAACGTATATTTTTTTACAGTTATTCTATTTTATGATTATCATTGTTAATTTCTTATTGTGCCTAATAAAATCAACATTAAGAATGAATCTTGTACCTGTGCATTGTGGTGCATTGGATATTGTCTCAGAAAGAGAAATCAGGGAGCTGAGTTCGAATTCCAGTTGAATTCCTTGTATTCACTTACGCACAAATACCCTTGGGAAAGGTATTAATCTGTCTCTTCCCTCCAGTTATCGGTTAAATAATAGGACAGATTGGGTTCTATAGCCTTGGTCGGCAACCAGTCTACCGCAGAAAGCAATGGCAACCTACTGCGGGATAATCTTCTGCTCAGTCAGTCATGTCTCTTTCAAGACATGATCGCCCAAGCATGTATCACACATGGCACTTAACTGACTGACTGAATATAATAATTGAAATACTGATTAAGGCTTCTACTGGTCATAAAGTGGGGGATCTGTTTTCTATTGTTATGAAGTAATAAACTGATCCCCCACTAATTACTACTTAATAATATAATACATCTCTTTTTTCTCTAGCCATGAGTCAAATAACAGGATAGATTGGATTCTATAGCCTTGGTCGGCAACCAGTCTACTGCAGAAAGCAATGGCAACCTACTGCGGGATAATCTTCTGCTCAGTCAGTCATGTCTCTTTCAAGACATGATCGCCCAAGCGTGTATCACGTATGGCACTTAACTGACTGACCTGTCACATAACATTTAATACAATCTTCTTCTATGGGCCTTGTCCTTTCAGGTTGTGGGCAATCATGGCCTTATCTTTATATGCTTTCTCCTGTTACACCACATAATCCCAAATCTGCTATCCATCTGCTCAGGTCTGTCAAGTATGTTTACCCCTGTCTCTTTTTCCCTCTATCTGGCCTGTTACTAGCAGATTTTCCAAGCCCTCCTTCCTCATTTCATGTCTCAGGAACTTTAGCTGTCTCTTCCTGATGCTCAGTATTAATGTCCTTTTCATTTCCATCCTTTCTAAAACCACCTCATTGCTCACATGCTTGATCCATGATATTCACAGCATCCTTCTGTAGAATCACATTTCAGTTGCTTCAAGTTTTACCTTCATCTTTGATGAGATTACCCAGCATTTACTGCCACATTGAAGAACTGACATCACATGGCAATCCAGTACTCTTTTCTTTATTTCTAGCTGTTGTGTCGACAATCTTTGTCGCCACTGTTGTGTCATGAGTAAGAATAAATAACTCAACAACAGGAATAGGTTAATTGTTGTATTCCGTGAAAATAGTATTTACAAAGGTTATTAGTATCCAATACAAGAATAAAGGTTAATCGTCTCAACCGTCATAAGACGTAGTATGAGCAATGGGTACTTCCAGGTCGTCACCAGAAGTCTACGACTGACTTGTCGATACGGCTGCTCGGCACACTCTCCTACATAGATGCCACCATTACTTTACATAGTAATGGAATAGTCCATTATAGCCGAATAGGCGCGGGCGTCCCAACACTAGCAAAATTTTTCTCTACTCAGATTTTGGAATGCATCCTTCCCTATACCAATTCGACTTCGGATCTCAGTGTTGCACTTTCCATCATCTGTTATAACCCTTCCCAGGTATTTAAATTTTTGTATCTGCTTGATTTTAGTTGATGACCATGTATTCGGTTTTCTTGCAGTTTAATTGTAGTCTGTTATGGTTTATAAAATGGCGAGTGTTCTAAAAACAGAAAAAGATAGACACACTGATGCCAAGAATTCAAAATTGGGCGGCAAAATAAGGAACCGTTTCTTTTGGTAGGAGTAGGTGTAAGAGTAGGAGTAAGAAGTACGAGCTAAGGACAGTAGTTTTGTGTAGGAGATTTGAAAAGCGGAAGACGCTAGTCAGTTGACCACTAGAGTCCAGAAGAGATAGGCTTGTTTACTACTAGCCTCCCACAGTGAAGAGAATTTAGCTAGTCTGCTCCTGTATCCACACAAAATTTAAAGGTTGCAACTTGAGGTAAAAACCTAAAGTTTTATACAAAAAATAAACATCATTAATTCAAGTTTGTGTTATCTTCTAATTATACCAAAACAAAGCAACGCAACAAGTCCTTTCTTTCCACTTTCTTCAGGTACCTTCTGTAGGAGCTTTTATAGTTTCCTTTCCATATCTGTAATTGTTTTATTTTATTATTATCTATTAATGTTAATGTCTTATTGTTCCGAATAATATTCATTTTAAGAACAAATCTTTTATCCTTCATAAAACTTTTATTATAGGATATTGTTATAATTGTTTTATCATATTATTATTTATTGATGTTAATGTCTTATTGTTCCTAATAATATCTACTTTAAGAACAAATCTTCTATCCATCATATAACTTTTATTATAGGATATTGTTATAATTGTTTTATCATATTATTATTTATTGATGTTAATGTCTTATTGTTCCTAATAATATCTACTTTAAGAACAAATCTTCTATCCATCATATAACTTTTATTATAGGATATTGTTATAATTGTTTTATCATATATTATTATTTATTGATGTTAATGTCTTATTGTTCCTAATAATATCTACTTTAAGAACAAATCTTCTATCCATCATATAACTTTTATTATAGGATATTGTTATAATTGTTTTATCATATTATTATCTATTAATGTTAGTGTCTTATTGTTCCTAATAATATTCACTTAAGAACAAATTTTCTATCCATCATATAACTTTTATTATAGGATATTGTTATAATTGTTTTTATCATATTATTATTTATTGATGTTAATGTCTTATTGTTCCTAATAATATCTACTTTAAGAACAAATCTTCTATCCTTCATAACTTTTATTATAGGATATTGTTATAATTGTTTTATCATATTATTATCTATTAATGTTAATGTCTTATTGTTCCTAATAATATCTACTTTAAGAACAAATCTTCTATCCATCATATAACTTTTATTATAGATATTGTTATAATTGTTTATCATATTATTATTTATTGATGTTAATGTCTTATTGTTCCTAATAATATCTACTTTAAGAACAAATCTTCTATCTGTCATATAACTTTTATTATAGGATATTGTTTTAATTGTTTTATCATATTATTATTTATTGATGTTAATGTCTTATTGTTCCTAATAATATCTACTTTAAGAACAAATCTTTTATCCTTCATATAACTTTTATTATAGGATATTGTTATAATTGTTTTATCATATTATTATTTATTGATGTTAATGTCTTATTGTCTTTAATAATATCTACTTTAAGAACAAATCTTCTATCTGTCATATAACTTTATTATAGGATATTGTTATAATTGTTTTATCATGTTATTATTTATTGATGTTAATGTCTTATTGTTCCTAATAATATCTACTTTAAGAACAAATCTTTATCCTTCATATAACTTTTATTATAGGATATTGTTATAACTGTTTTATCATATTATTATTTATTGATGTTAAAGTCTTATTGTTCCTAATAATATCTACTTTAAGAACAAATTCTATCTGTCATATAACTTTTATTATAGGATATTGTTATAATTGTTTTATCATATTATTATTTATTGATGTTAATGTCTTATTGTTCCTAATAATATCTACTTTAAGAAAAAATCTTCTATCCATCATATAACTTTTATTATAGGATATTGTTATAATTGTTTTATCATATTATTATCTATTAATGTTAATGTCTTATTGTTCCTAATAATATCTACTTTAAGAACAAATCTTCTCTCAGTCACATAACCTTTATTATCGTCATACAATTTTTCTCTTTTATTAGTTGATCTTTTTTGCAAAAAAAGCAAGCTACAATTCAATGTTGTCAGAAACCTGCTAAATTTTAATGACAAACAGGCATGAATTTTTGTTATGCTTTTAATTATTTTACCACAAACAAGGAGATTACTCAAGGGGAGTGGAAGAGAGTGAGAAGACTTTAGTGAAGAGAAAGGACAATAAAAGAACATGTTTCAGGAAGACAGAAGA
This sequence comes from Ascarosepion bandense, assembly GCA_037127315.1. Lineage (NCBI taxonomy): Eukaryota > Metazoa > Mollusca > Cephalopoda > Sepiida > Sepiidae > Ascarosepion > Ascarosepion bandense. The sequence goes on from JBBBDQ010002057.1 coordinate 675,121, forward strand.
TGGCGATTAACATTAAATTTAAATTGGGAGGTAAGACATGCAAGAAAAAAACCCATTAGAATAGAACTTACTATTTCAGCAGTAAAACAGTGAGACCTAATTGCCAATCTAGTAGTATGCTTAAATTTAATAAGTCAAGTTACCAAGGGGGAAAGTTAAACAGAACAATAATAATTAGTTATGAGTCTTTAAACAATAGGATGTGCATTGTGGAGCATTGGATATTGGCTCAGAATGAGAAATCGGGGGTCTAAGTTAGAATTCCAGCCGAATTCATTGCATTCACTTACATGCAAATACCCTTGGGAAAGGTATTAATCTGTCTATTCCTTCCAGTTATGGGTTAAATAACAGGACAGATTGGGTTCTATAGCCTTGGTCAGCAACCAGTCTACCGCAGAAAGCAGTGGCAATCTACTGTCGGATAATATTCTGCCCAGTCAATCATGTCTCTTTCGAGACATGATCACCCAAGCGTGTATCACGTATGGCACTTAACTGACTGATTGATAAAAAAAGGTATCCTCTCCAAAAGAAGCAGAATTTGAGCCAGTTATATCTAAATATATGATACATAAAAAAAACAATGCTAGTGTCAGGTATGACACATGGTTCGATGGATAAAATTGTTGGTTAGATCCAGTGACTTGACTCAAAAGGTTGTGAGTTCAATATCTGGCTACAGCAGTGGTAACTAAAATTTAGAGAGTTAAGTTTAAGGGAGATAAGTTAGACATCTGGAACTGCCATGGAACAAGAACAACATACCCCAGTGATCAAAATAATGGGTTTGGTTCAAAATTCCAGTCACCTGAAGAAGGTCAGCTGAAACATTGTAAATATGGCAGTAAAGATGAGGACAACAGTCTGAACAATGTATGTCAGTTATTTTATATTCTGTACAGTTTAGCATTGCAAAAATATTTTTGTTATTTTAATAAACATTAGTTTCTTTGCAAATTTCATATCTTGTTTATTTTTGTCATTGTTTCCAATAAATCTTTTTTTGAAAAGATTAAGATTGACAAATCGCCAAGTTTCATGTCTTTTCAGGACATACGTGAACATGTTTCTCCACATCTTTCTTTTCTTTCTTATTTGTAAATTACCTTCTCGAGAAAGTTGAATAGTTTTTTTTTCAAAGTTTAAAAATCAGGTTTGCACTTTTCCGTTACTGTCTTTGTCATTTCCTTCAACTTGTAAACTTAATTTTATTTGTTATTAAATTTGTTTCAATTTCTATTTGTTTTATTTTAAAGTTTTTTTTTACTTTTTCTTTTCTTTTTTGACTTTTCTATTTCTTTCTTTTTACTTTTATTTTGCTTTTTTATTTTAAATTTCTTTCTTTTTACCTTTTCTTCTTTTTCTCTTCTTTTGTCTTTCATTTTACTTTTTTCATTTTTCTTTTCAATTTCTTTCTTTTTAACTTTGTTTTTATTTTTATTTTCAGTTCCTTCTCTTCCTCTTATTTTTCTCTTTCTTTTTACTTTTATTTTCCTTTTATTTTAAATTTATTCTTTTTTACCTTTTCTTTTTCTTTTTCTTTTCTTTCTTTTTACTTTTTCTTTTTTCTTTTCAGTTTCTTTCTTTTTAACTTTGTTTTTATTTTTATTTTCAGTTCCTTCTCTTCCTCTTATTTTTCTCTTTCTTTTTACTTTTATTTTCCTTTTTATTTTAAATTTATTCTTTTTTACCTTTTCTTCTTTTTCTCTTTCTTTTTACTTTTTCTTTTTTCTTTTCAGTTTCTTTCTTTTTAACTTTGTTTTTATTTTTATTTTCAGTTCCTTCTCTTCCTCTTATTTTTCTCTTTCTTTTTACTTTTATTTTCCTTTTTATTTTAAATTTATTCTTTTTTACCTTTTCTTCTTTTTCTCTTTCTTTTTACTTTTTCTTTTTTCTTTTCAGTTTCTTTCTTTTTAACTTTGTTTTTATTTTTATTTTCAATTTCTTCTCTTTCTTTTATTTTTTTCCCTTTCTTTCTACTTTTATTTTCCTTTTTATCTTCAATTTCTTTCTTTTCATATTTTCTTTCTCTTATTTTTCTCTTTCTTTTTACTTTTGTTTTTAAACTTGTTTTTGTACTTTATTTATTTTTTATCTGCTTTTTTAAATTTTTACTTTTACTTTTTATTTTTCAGTCATCTTTTATTTATTCCATGCCATTTAAAAAAAAATTTGTTCTTCCTTTCTATCAAAAAAGGAATGAGGACACATGTCCATACATATTTATACATTTATCCTCCGAAAATCATAGGAGATACCCTTTTCATTCACTTTGTTTAGTTTTGTTTTTTTTTGGCCACAAATCTAAGAGAACAGGAACATATACTGTGACATTTACTCAATCAAACACTCCAGTCCAAGATTTCCCCTCCCATCATCAAAAAGCTTTCATTTCTTCTATATTGCAATTTTTACATCCTCTCCCAGCCCACACCATGATCAATATTACAGCTATGATTGCTATTGCAACAACGCCCCCTACAGGCAGAATATTTTTCTAAATTGTGATTGTAAGTGGACTTATCATTCCACCTAATCAGTAATTATGATATTTTTAGTTGGTCATTTTATTCTATAATTTTATTTTAAATTTTACATTTTTTGTACTTTTCCGCATGTGTGTGTGAAGAGGGACATTTTTCAAGAGTAAAAATTCATGAAGCACCAGAAAACCACTTCTCAAGAATTCAGATTTGACAACGGCTTTATAAAATGAATAGCAACGGAAGAAAAATGGAAGGAAAAGAATTTTTAAATGCTGGAAAATTTTTGTTTCCCTTTTGTTTTTTTTATTTCTTTGTTGTTTTCGTTATTTCTCAATTGCAATTTATTATTGGGCTTTTAAAACAGAATTTTTCAAAAACAAGAATAACGGAAAAAAATTGAGTCTTTTTTTTTTCTTTTTTAACTGAAATTTTTCTGGCTATTCTGTTTTCTGTCCTGATCTCTTCGATTTTACTTTTCTGCAAAATTATTAAACTTGGAGATCAAGTATATGGTTGTCAGCTATTCATGGCAATTAACAGATAATAAAGAAAAGGAAGCTGTGGAGAGACACTTATGCTATGGCACTTAAAAATATATTCAGAAAATACTGTCATGGAAAAAAATCATTGCAGAAACAAATAATATTTAAAAATTGGAATGTTTTATCATAAAATAAGAAATATTTTATTTTACATTTAATATAGCTTAACAAAACAAAAGCCATTTTATCTATCTTCTGTGTAGTATGTAGTTCAGGATGTTGGCAATCATAGCTCTCCACAATTTCTTACAACTTGTAGTACTTAATAGTTTTTGTCTTTTTACCCTCCCTCTCAAACCCTGCTCTGTTATCCATTCACTCAAGTTCGCCAGGTAGATTGTGTTGCTTTCCTTTAGTCGTTTTACCTTTAATCGGTCCTATGAATATTAAATATTCCAACACTCTTTTCTCATTGTGGGCCCCAGAAACTACAATTGTTTCTCTCTGATGTTATGGTCTTTGTATTGCCATTGTCTGTAGAACTTAATTGTTGCTCACATGTTTAGTGAATGGTATTCTCAACATCCTTCTGTAGAACCATGTTTATGCTTTGTATTTATTTCTGAGATGAGTAATTTTCAATAATCTTGGAATTATTTCGAACTTTTGTTCTCCTCTTGGTTGATATAGGTGTTATAATAGACACAACGTTTTGACCAAGTACCCTCTGGTCATCATCAGGTGTCCATAGATTGGCTGATGTAGATTATCTTGTTGATTATTGAAAAATATCCTGTCAAATCAAGTTGGAATTTGGTACTTTCACTACCAAATCCAAGAATTGAACTCATGACCACTAGATGATACTAACACATGTATAACCAACTACTATATCCGCTACGCAAAGTGGTGTATTTTTAGAGCCTTTTGTATTATAAAATATATATATAAATATATATTATATCAGCCAATCTATGGACACTTGATGCTTGATGATGACCAGAGGGTACTTGGTCAAAACATTGTGTCTATTATAACACCTATATCAACCAAGATGAGAACAAAAGTTTGAAATAATTTCATTCATGCTATTTTAAATTTCTTGATCATCTTTGAGGAGATTGTTTCTAACTCACTGGAGGACTGATATTATATAACAGTTCACTACTCTTTCCTTTGTTTGTAATGATACTTTTTGATTTCTTATTATTTTGCTTATCTTCAGGAAGTCATCTTTTGCTAATCCAAATGTGTCTCCGTTAATACGCTTCCTTCCCAGCTATCTACAATGTTGCACCAGTTTGATTTCAGTAACTCGAAAATCTGTAATTTGCTAGTTCAGAAAATGAAACCATTAAGACATGTTCAAATTCTAGCTTGACCAGTTGCCATCATTTCTTTATAAATACCTTCATAAAAGGCATGAATCTAATTTTCCTCCAACAATCCTTGGTTAAATAGCACACTAGATAAGGCTCCCAGCCTTTGTTGATTATCTAAGAGAAGGAAAACTTTGATTGCTAAAATGTGGAGAAACCACTCTAATATCTTGAACACCATCATCGTCTTGCAGCCTTGGCCGAGATAGAACTCACTACACCTCTCCAGTATTCCCTGTGCATTTGGAACCCTGGCACAGTTTGTAGAGAAATTCATAATCTTGTCAAATAGCTGAATACATGATGCTTTGCCAGGGCTTCCAAGCGTGTGTTTTTTATATTGTGACACCAACACTATAAAAAAATTTTTTTATTGTGACACCAACACTGAATGTGTATTGTGCTGCAGTGGATATCAGCTTGGAATGAGAATTCAGGGAGCTGAGTTCAAATTCCAGTTGAATTCATTGCATTCACTTATGTGCAAATGCCCTTAGGAAAGGTTAATACCTTTCCTAAGGGTATTTCCGTCTCTTCCTTCAAGTTATGGGTTAAATAACAGGACAGATTAGGTTCTATAGCCTTGGCTGGCAACCAGTCTACCGCAGAAAGTAATGGCAACCTACTGTGGGATAATCTTCTGCCCAGTCAGTCATGTCTCTTTCGAGACATGATCGCCCAAGCGTGTTTCACATATGGCACTTAACTGACTAACACCAACACTAGATAGGTTGCCTCCAGGCCCCATCCTGTTATTTAACCCATAACTGGAGGGAAGTTACTGATTAATACCTTTCCCAAGGGTACCAGTGCTTAAGTGAATGCAAGGTACTCAACTGGAATCCGAACTCGGCTCACAGATTTCTCTTTCCAAGCCAATATCCACTGCACTACAACGCATATCCGTCAATGAACGCTTACAGCGCCTGGTATTCCCAAGTGGTTACCCATCTAAGTACTGACCAGGCTCAACGTTGCTTAACTTCGGTGATCAAATGAGAACTGGTGTATTCAACATGATATGCCGTAATATATATCTTGAACACCGCCATACTGAAAGGTATCAACAAAAATGCCATATTTTTCAGTTGATTTCCCATGTTCAATTTGCTGAGTGATACTTTTATTTCCTCTTGTGGAATCACCTGTATTTCCATACATCTCATCCACAGCTGCATTCACTCAATGTACACATTCACACACAACAATCACATGATAATCTTGCTTTCCTGCGTTGTTCTCTGGATGTATAAATTGCAGAGACGCACATGCTACACTCAGCATAGTTGCAGCAGTTCCAGTTCGAATCCCAAGCAAGGCAGTTGGCAATTTCAGCTGCCCGCGGTAGCACCATGCTATCAAGGGGTTGCGTTCCTCAATTTCATCTTATTCTCTCACACACCCTCACTAATTGCAGGATTCAATTAGACGCCATTTATTTGTTTAATTAACATGTACGCAAAATATTATAGTCAGCACTGACATTTCCTAAGCACACATCATATCAAAACTCCATAAGACTATAAGTCCAACTCAGTCTGATATTCAAACTCTATTCTTTGCAAAATTACACAATGAGCATTATTCATGAACTCTCATATCAGAACAATTCTTTTCAGTTACATATTCTTACAAAATTTTCTTAACATGCTGAATATTCTTTCAACAACAATGAACATTCAAAATTACGTTAAAATTTGTAACACTAATTCTCACACAGATTATGGGAGATTACAAACAACCAAATTCACGTATTATTCAACACCTATGTTTATTATGCATTCTTGATAAACATTCTGCTTCACACTGTATCGTCACAAATTAATCCTGCATCACCGGTCAACCACATTCTAAAGAAGCTGCATGATTTAGAGATTTCATGTTGGATCTTTTCCCAAGGTAGTTAAGAGCAGATTATCCACATGGCTATTACTGATGAGCAGATCTGAAACGTGTTATTTTTATTTCTTCCTGATTTCAAACATACTAGGAAGGAACCATGATATCATTTAATCTATGAAGCATTACTGGGACTGTTCTTTGGCCAAAGGTCTGCTTCATAAGATTGTACAGCTCTTTACTATTCTTTCTTAGTGTAGCAGCCTGCATTTTCTGTGACTGAGTGACCACCGAGTGTCTTCCATCTCATGAAATCTATGCTGAGCATTAAAGTTTAATTTCTTTGATTAGACTTTCTCACATTTTGCAGCCTTTTCTCAGTTTTATTACTAATATTTAATATAAAAGGGAGGCAAAGTGAAGTAATGGATAGTGGCTCAGGTTGTGGAAGTGGAGAGCCGTGTTCAAATTCTGGTCAAATCCATTACATTCACTTACATGCTAATACCCTTAGGAAAGGAATGTATCCATCTCTTCTCCCTCCAGCTATGGATAAATAGCAGAATAGACTGGGTTCTATATCCTTGGGTAGCAACTGGTCTAGGAGAAGGAAAAGAAAATTTTGAATTAATAACATGAGTGGGTGGCAACTAAACCAACTCCCTAACCCAGTGGTTCTCAAATACTTTTCTCTGGGCAACATTTTTGGAATTAAAATTTGTTTGTGTGTCTTGAAAATTTATGTCACAAAACATGCATTTAAAGATAAAAAACAAAGAGAAGGTTAAAGGGAGATAACTACAGATTTTAAGTATGAGCATAATCAATGATAACTCTACCTTCCAATTTGCAGACTCTACTTACTATATTATTAATACTTGATATAATGCACAAATATCACAATGATAAAATCTGTCAATAACTGTTTATATAGGAACTCATACATGCAATTACAAGTAATCCATAATGATCTTTTAAATTTTGAAACAATATTTATTTTGGGCATATTGATTTTTCAAAAACTTTTTCTAAAGGTTTGATTGTCTATCAGTCATTCTGCTCCTCTGCTATTCTCTTCTTCTACACCTATGCGACATGCCACATCATTTGAAAACCACTACCCTAAACAGAACCTGGTCTGTTGAGGTGAGTAATCAGAACCTCTGCAGCACTAAAAGCAAGAGTTGTTAAAGGGGAGATGAACCCTTCAGAGTCAACAACTATCCCCCAAACTATGGGCCAAATAACATCAACAATCCATAACTGGCCAAGTGTGGTGAGTACAGTTAAAGATACCATCAAGATATGATCAATCAGAGAGCGGTTCCTTGAACAGGATTGTAAAGGCCCCACATTTGGATTAGGGATAAAGTGAATATAAACTTAAATTTTTTTTAATGTTACTTGTTGACATTCATTATTCTTAACCATCATTTTTGTTCTGTATTTTTGTCTTTTTCCATCCAATTTTATAAAACTATTCCACTGATGAAAGACTCTGTCCAGAAATTTAAATATAATTATTCATTGTATCCACAACCAAGTTCCAATTACATATTTATTCTGAATTTATCTTTCTCCTTTCTGCTATCAAATACTGATACACAAGATGAAAGGCAGAGTCCAGTATAATAAAAAACAATAAGCATGTATATACAACAAAAATATGAAGCTCATTGGAACGATAACATAATAAATGTTTAAAAATATGCAGTTCCCTAAGGATCTTAAATCAATATTGAGGATGAAAAGTTATAAATATACAAATCCATTTAAAACAGAAAAATAAAGCAAGAAAAATTCACATCTTCCCACAAAAAGAAAAAAAGAAGATGGCTACAAAGATAGCAGTAGGTGGATTAGTTTCAACGATTCTTTTATGTCTTGGAGATAAAGTGAGGGAAATGAAGGAATAAAAATGGAGTAAATGAGGAAAAAGGAAAGAAAATGAAAAAAAACGAAGAAATAAAGATTCAGAAAAAGAAAAAAGAAAAGAGAAAGAAGAAATAGAAAGATAAAAGTAAATGATTTTAAAATATAAAGTAAGTGACAGGAAAAAGAAAGAAGATGAAATAGAAGCTAACAACCATAAAGAAGAAAGAACAGAGGCCGAAATGTGAAAGAAAGAAAGAAAGAAAGAAGAAAGAAAGAAAGAACAGAGGCAGAAATGTGAAAGAAAGAAAGAAAGAAAGAAAGAAGAAAGAAAGAAAGAACAGAGGCAGAAATGTGAAAGAAAGAAAGAAAGAAAGAGAGAAAGAAAGAAAGAAGAAAGAACAGAGACAGAAATGTGAAAGAAACAAAGAATAAAAACAGAGGCAAAAATGTGAAAAAAAGAAAGAAGAAAGAAAAAATAATAAAGAACAGAGGCAAAAATGTGAAAAAAAGAAAGAAAAAAGAACAGAGAAAGAAAGAAAGAAAGAACAGAGGCAGAAGTGTGAAAGAAAAAAAGGCAGAAAGAAAGAAAAAAAGAAAAAATAGAGACAGAAAAAAGAAAGAAAAAATAACAGAGGTAGAAATGTGAAAGAAAAAATAAAGAAAAAAGAACAGATGTAGAAATGTGAAAGAATGAAAAAGCAGACACAGAAATGTGAAAGAAAGAAAAAAAGAAAGAAAGAAAGAAAGAAAAAGAACAGAAGCAGAAATGTGAAAGAAGGAAAGAAAGAAAGAAAAATGCAGAAAGGCAGAAATGTGAAAGAAAGAAAAAAGAAAGAACAGAGGTAGAAATGTGAAAGAAAGAACAATGCAACTGAGAAGGAGAAGAAAAACAAGCTTGCAACTTTAAAGAAGAAAGAAAGAATGAAAGTCAGAAAAGTAAAAGAAAGATGAGATAAAAGAAAAAAACAACTGTGAAAAGAGAAAACAAATCTAGAAAACACAATAAATCCCTACCCTAATTAATAAATCCCTACCCTAATTAATAAAACAACAACTTTTAAGCAAAATTCAACTTTATTCATCAACATAGTCTCCTTCTTGGACAATACACTGATTCCAATGCTTCTCTAGCAATTCATTCCCTTTTTAAAATTTGTCTTTAGCCTCAAAATACGCCTCAGTTTCTGATATCAGTTCTTCATTGGAGCCAAAAATCTCTCCTTGGAGCATTCTTTTGAGGTCTGCAAACAGCCACTAGTTGCTGGGAGCCTGATCTGCAGAATACAGTTGATGTGAAAGCAATTCCACATGTAATTCACATAGTTTTGCTATGGTTGCAATTGACTTGTAACATGTTGTGTTGTCTTGGTAAAAGATCACTTTTTTTCTTCATTTCTGGCTGTTTTTTTGGCAATTTCTTCCTTCAAACACACTAATAATGCTATATATAATATTTGCTATTGATGGTTCTTTCTTTCTCAAGAATGAACAAAATACCTTGTGCCTCCCAAAATACAGAGGACAAAACCTTGCCTGCTGATGCTTGCATCTTTGATTGCTTTGGACATCTTTCTGCTGCTGTTGTCCACTCAGCAGACTGCCAATTTGACTCTGGAGTGAACTGGTAGATCCATGTTTCATCTATTGTCACATATTTATGCAAAAACCCCTTCTTGTTGCATTGAAACAGTTGCAAACAATGCTCTGAATCGTTGATATGTTGTTGTTTTTGAATGATTGTGAGCAAACGCGCCATCCACTTTGAACACAACTTTCTCATTGACAAATGTTCATGGCAAGTGGTGAATACACTGCTTTCTGATATGTTCAATTCCTCTGCTATCTCATGCAACTTCAATTTATGATCAGTCAAAACATGTTTTCCAGGACAACTGCTGATTTTGGGTGACTTGAGCATTCAGCATCATTTGTTTCTGTACAACTGCATTTAAAGTCAGCATAACGCCTCTTAACCATTGATGGAACAAAGTCCAAATAATACTTATCAAGCCATTGCTTTACTTGAACAGTATTTTTCCCCATCAGAAAGCAATGCTTTATCAACAAATGAAATTCAGATTTTTCCATTGTTTTGAAAATTTGCAACAGTAGCTTCACTCAAATAACTGTAATTTGTCAATTAATAATCTGATTCGGCCCAAATTTTGTCATGTGCCATTTGAAGATTAGTACTTCATAAGAATCATATGGATTTTTTATTAGTGGTGCCATCTATATGTCAGGCCCCGGGACTTATTGAATGATGTGTTAAGAAGAAGAAGAAGAAGAAGAAGCTGACAGAAAAATGAAAGAAAGAAAAAATGAAAGAAGTGACTGTGGAGAAGAGGAATCAGGATCTACAGACTAAAGGTGAACAAAAGAACAAACAAAAGGAAGGAAAAAGAAAGGAATGAAAATAAGCAACTGTGGAGAAGTGGAGGAAGAAGGTGGAAAGACAAATAAAGAAACAAAAATTGTAGAGGAAAGAAAAAAAATGAAAAAAAGTGAAAAAAACAGTAAATGTGAAGAAAAGAAAGAAAAACTGAAACAGAAGAAGAAATAAATAAAAGAGGGGAGAAAATGTTAAGAATAAAAAATTTGAAAAAAAACAAACAGAAAAATTAAACGCAAAAATAAAAACAAAATTGCAAAAAAAAGGAAGGTAAAAATAAATGATTGGAAGTAACAGAAAAAAATCTGAAAAACAAATTCAGGGTGCGATGGGTAAATTGTCACCATTTTGTATTTTTTTAATTCATGCATCCTTCTTATTTATTCTTGATTTTATTAACCGTACAGTATAGTAGAGTCAGCTGGGCACTATCTGTGAGAAAAAGAGTGCCATGATAAAATTCACCACATCAGAAATTTGTAAACAGCATGTAGGACTATGCAGTACAAGCCAGAATGCCCAATACAAACACTTCAGAATCTGAGGACAGTGCAGAGAATTCAAAAAGAGTTGGATGAGTCTAATGGTGATTACGAAGGTATTTGGAGAAAGCACTTGTGGTAGTGATATCATGCCTCCATTCATTTCCTCCAGAGCCTAAACATGGAGGTTTACATGAAATACCTTGAGGCGATAGTGCTGCCCTTAGTCAAGAGTATGGCTGCCAACAGGACTCTACACCGTGCCACATATGGCTGTCAGACAATTTCTGAAACCACATCACCTATGCCACCTACCTCTACAGACTGCAACCATCTTATTTTCTGTGGGGCATAGTTGAGCAAGAGACCAACAAAACTTCAAAAATGAACTGAAGGCAAGGATTATGGCAGCAGTCATCAACTTAAACAAGGAGACCATCCAGATTAGTTGCAGGAGATTCCAAAATCGTTTATAAGCTGTAGTTGAAGCTAATAGCAATTTTACTGAATAAATTTGCTTTTTAGTATTTCAAGATATTTTGTGCAATTTCAGTAAATATATCTGTTAAAAAAGGATGTCAGTGTTATTGTTATTTTTGATTACTTTATTCATCCACTGCACCCTATATATATATATATATATATATATATGAAGGAAAAAGAAAGAAGTGTAAAATTTTAAAGCAAATGAATGAAAAAGGAGTATTTAAACAAAGGGTAGAAAGAACAAATGAAGAAAAGAATATGTTGTATGAAAAGAAAGAAAAAAGAAAAGGACTGAAGAATATATGAAAAAAACAGGTCAACAGAAAAGGAATTAATAAATATTCAAGAGAAGAAGGAATGATAAAAGGAGAAAAAATAAAGAAACAGTTGAAAGAAAATGAAAGAAAAGAAGGAATGATGGAAGCAAAAATAAGGCATTGAAGGAATGAAAGTTTGGAAAAGTCTGTTATGTGAGACAAGAACAAAAGGATGAGGCCAAAAATAATCTGACAGAATCTAACAATAAATAACAAAGGTCGGAAATTTGGGATGAAAGATTTTTGTCAGATAACTACGAAATAGAAACATTTCCATAAAAGATGTGATGTGTAAATAAGTTTGTGTTTATTCATGACTAGTAGTATAGCCCGGCATTGCTCGGGTGTAATGAAAGCTTTAAAACTAATCCATGGTCCTGGAGCTCAGACTCTTTGGACTTCGGCACAAAAGACTAAAAAGCAATAGTTGTTTCCAGTTAAAACGAAACCGTAGACTGAAAGAAAAATGAATGGATGTAAGTCAAATTTTGATTTTCTGGTATTGATATCAAATAAGATTTTTCGTCGTAAACTGAACTTTGAAGGCTAAATAAGTCCTCTGAGTAAATGGTATCATGACTGAGACTAACAACTACAATTACACCTACTTAAAGCCAAACACGAAGCAAAAACTAAAATAAAAGGGCTGAAAAATACAGACATACAGGCAGATAAACAGACACACACACAAACATCTTGCCTTTTATATATATATATTATTGAGTTTCTGCACTATTGTAAGAACTGCAACCTTGAAACTTCTGAATATCGTTTCTTATGTCTTTGTCTATGTGTGTATCAAATTTGATTCAAATCGGACAAATCCTTCTATAACCCGATTTTTTCGATTATCAATGTTCGATATTTATCGGGAATACCTCGACACAAAACCTAGCTAAGAACACTCGCAGATGCTTATAGTACAACTGTGTAAATGCAAAAAAGGCAAAGAGTTATGGGAATGCAGAGAAAGGTGAAGAGGTATAGGAATGCAAAAGCGGCAAAGAATTATGGAAAAGCAAAGAAAGGTGAGGAGTTATGGGAATGCAAAAAAGACAAATAATTATGGGAATGCAGAGACAGGTGAAGAGTTATGGAAAAGCAAAGAAAGGTGAAGAGTATGAGAATGCAAAAAAGACGAAGAAATATGGGAATGCAGAGATAGGTGAAGAGTGATGGAAATGCAGAGAAAGGTGAGGAGTTATGGGAATGCAAAAAAGATGAAGAATTATGGGAATGCAGAGATAGGTGAAGAGTGATGGAAATGCAGAGAAAGGTGAGGAGTTATGGGAATGCAAAAAAGATGAAGTATTATGGGAATGCAGAGAAAGGTGAAGAGGTATGGGAATGCAAAAGAGGCAAAGAATTATGGAAAAGCAAAGAAAGGTGAGGAGTTATGGGAATGCAAAAAAGACAAATAATTATGGGAATGCAGAGACAGGTGAAGAGTTATGGAAAAGCAAAGAAAGGTGAAGAGTAAGGGAATGCAAAAAAGATGAAGAATTATGGGAATGCAGAGATATGTGATGAGTTATGGGAATGCAGAGAAAGGTGAAGAGTTATGGGAATGCAGAGAAAGGCAAAGAGTTATGGGAAAGCAAAGAAAGGTGAAGAGTTATGGGAAAGTGAAAGAATGGTACAAGAAAAAGGAAAGCAGAATACGCAAAAAGACAAGTGAAAGTGGGAAAAGGGAAGAGAAATGGAAAACAGAGAATGGGAAAAGAAAAGGGAAAGAAAAGTCTATGTGGAGAATGAGACAAAGACGAGAGAAAACAAAGAAAGGAAAAAAGCAAAGAGGAAAAGGAAAAAGAGTGAAGGTAAAAATATGAAAAAAAAACAATGCAACTTCAAACCGCCAACTAGACACAAGACCTCACTTTATTTACACACTTCCTCTAAACCCAACCACCCAAGCAATTCCCAATCTCCTATCACCCACAGAATATTTGACTAAATCTCTAAAACATTAGTCACTTTCACTGTATCACATTTTTCAAAATGCAATGTCAATTCCCATCTCTTATCCACTTGACTCCAGTCTTTTCTACATCACCCCGTGTATCTTGTTCTTTTCCTTTCTCTCTACCTTCGCAACTGTCTTCACTCCTGTGTTCACATCCTTCTTTTAGCCTTTCTCTGACACCCCTTGTAACTGGTTCATCTTTCTCTTTAATCTCCTCCTGCCTAAACTTTTACTCTCTTATGTAGCTCCCTGCACATCAGTGGTGGTACTGCCTTGCTTAGAATGAAACGATTAAAAAAAATTATGCTGTTCAGATTGCTGCTTCTTCTGCCATGTGACCTAAGCAATCATAACTCCTCCCAAATTTCTCTCCTTTTTAGCTCTTCATAAATTTTGTCTTATAACACAAAGATATGTCTTCTCATCAGATTTATTCAACTTATACAGTGAGGATATTCTGAGAGAATTCCAAGTCCTGTTAGAACTCATTTTAGAAACCAAATTCTTGATAAGGTAAGATGACGTAGTGTTGATAACTGACAAAGAAAGGAAAGCTAAAAGAACTCCTACAGATGATAGTGAAGGAAAGCAAGAAGAAAGGACTAATCATCAGTCACAAGAAGATGGAATTCATGGTTGTTAGTAAAAGAGACAACCCAAAATGTGAATTACAAATTGGGGATACCAAAATCAAACAAGTACAACAAATGATAGTATCATCTCTCTTATATGGCAGGAAATGCTGGACATGGTTTTGATAGCAGACAAAGAAAGCAAAGCTACAAGAATTCCTATAGAAGATAGTGAAGGAAAGCAAAAAGAAAGGACTAATCATCAGTTGCAAGAAGATGGAATTCATGGTTGTTAGTAAAAGGGACAACCCAACATGCAAATTACAAGTTGGTGATGCCAAAAAGAAGCAAGCATATTTAATTATCTTGGAAGTATTTTAACAGATGGCAGAAAGTGAACACTGAAATTTGAACGCACACTGAAATAGCATTAGGAATACTTAATTTACTAAGCCAACAGTGTATCTCCATCCGCGATGGCAGAGGTGCATCTGAGAAAAATTATACTGTGTAGATGCCCGGTCCCGGGGAACAGTATCCCATAGCCGTGCCACCCCATCGCACCAGAGGAGTGGACCAGGTGCTCGTCACTGGGGTCAGCGGTTGAGGGGACTGGTGAATTTTTTTCCTTTGCCCATCTGTACACGTTAGGACTCCCAACATTTTAAAAAAGACCTTGTGTTACATCTTTCTCCAGTGGTGAGTAGGGTAAATATATACTAAGCCAACAAACAAAAAACTGTTAGAAACAAAGAAAAAAGTACTGAGCTGTTACATAATATCAGTCCTCCTATCTGGCAGTGAATTCTGGACACTCTTCTCCCAAATGAAGAAGAAACTTGAAGGAACCGTTATATGGTTCTATAGAAGAATGCTGTGAATACCATGGATTAGATATGTGAAGGACTATTATAATTAACATCAGAAACAGAGTTAAAATTTCTAGGGCACATAATGAAGAAAGAAGGCTTTGAGAATGCAAAACCCACAAAATATATTGAAGGCAAGAAACCAGAGAAAACCAATACTTAACCTACTTAATGAGTTTGTGTAAATGGATAGCAAGAAGACATAATTTACTAAGAGCTAAAAAAAGGAGAGAATTGTAGAGAGCCATAATCACCAATGTATTGAAGGAACATTGCACATTGAAGATAAAAAAGAAAAAATAATAATCTCCATTAAACCGCTGTACATTTACAAGATGTTGAAAAGTTCTCAGCTTACCCAAATGAGCAAACCAAATTTTTCTGAGGGCTTTTAGTTTGGGCTGAGAACCTGTCAGCACCTCCTTGTTTTTGTCATTATTGATTTCTGTACTCCCGTAAATATTTACATAGCATAATTATTATTTTTGCTTGAAGCTGAATTTGCGAGCTGTGTTATCTTGTCCTCGCTTTACTTGTGGGAAAGGCATGAATGTATTTTTTCCCAACCAAGTTATGGGTAGCAAGGGTTATCTAAATGTTGGTGGTAGCCTTGGTTGGAAGCCACTCTAAGAGAAATACAACACTGAATTAAAAACTGTGAAATAAAGAACATTCATTATCTTTCCAAATTGCCCTTGGGAAAGGCGATTTGATGTCTTCTCTCTCCAAATACAGATAAAATAGTAGGGTAGTATGAGCTATCTAGCCTTGGTTGGAAGCCACTCTAAGAGAAACACAACACTGAATTAAAAACTGTGAAATAGAGAACCGAAAACCGCTTCATTATCTTTCCAAAATGCCCTTGGAAAAGGCAAATCAAGTTCTTCTCGCTCCAGATAGAGTTTAAATAGGAAATAAGAATGAGCGATCTAGCCTTGACTGGAAGGCACTCTAGGAGAAAGGCAATACTAAATTCAAAACTGTAAAGACAAGAACATGAATTGATCACCTCCCTCTCTGGATATGGATTAAATAGTAGGGTAGGATGAGTTATGTAGCCTTGACTGGAAGCCGTTCTTGGAGAAAAACAATTCTGAATTTAAAAATATTGAAACACAAGTTTTTCAAACCCTTCTTTTTCGGACAAGAACTTTGCAGCATCCCCTCATCTAGATTGATGTGATTGTCTTAATCCACACCACTCTCAGATTACATTAAGTGCCTACCATTTTAATATATTATTCTTAGATTCCACCTTTGAACTTGATTGCCATCAAACAGAGAAATCACATTTAAGCTGGTCCATATTTTGCTTTGTTGTCTGTGTGAAGGGTTTAACCATTTTCCATTCATTTTGTAGGGTTCATTTAAATTATATAGTGATTGTTTGTCATAGATTTCCGTTTTTATTCTTTTTCATTATTAATTTATTCATTGCTTGATGAAATATTTATGGCTTCTCTAGTTTTTAAATTCTATTTCATCCAGCCATGCTTGTTTAGCGTCCCCCTATGACAAGTGAGGACACCTAAGCCCCTCAGATTATGGTCAGTTTCTCTGTTTGTCAGCCCTTTCAAAGAAAATTAGTTTTTAAAAATTCCAGCAACATTAAATATGCTAACTAGAAATAACTGATTAAGCCAGAGAAATGCTTCTGATATGTATTTTGAGATTCTTGATAAAATCCAAAAGAAGAATCTGCAATATAATTAGTCCTGACCTGGCATCTTGGCTTCAGTCACATTCCCACTTTTCTAACATGGCTTCCCTGTGTTGTTTCCATAAATATTTTGATGGTAATTATTCTGATGAGCTTTCCTTTTTGGTGCCTCAACTTTATGAATTTAAGCAAAGTAGTGCGGTGCAGTGATTATCAGCTTGGAACACGAAATCGGGGCGCTGGGTTCAAATTCCAGTTGAATTCAGTGCATTCACTTACGTGCAAATAACCTTGGAAAAGGTATTAATCTGTCTCTTCCCTCCAGTTATGGGTTAAATAATAAGACAGATTGGGTTCTATAGCCTTGGCTGGAAGCCAGTCTACCACAGAAAGTAATTGGGAAAGGTATTAATTTGTCTCTTCCCTCCAGTTATGAGTTAAATAATAAGACAGATTGGGTTCTATAGCCTTGGCTGGAAGCCAGTCTACCACAGAAAGTAATTGGGAAAGGTATTAATTTGTCTCTTCCCTCCAGTTATGGGTTAAATAATAAGACAGATTGTGTTCTATAGCCTTGGCTGGAAGCCAGTCTACCACAGAAAGTAATTGGGAAAGGTATTAATTTGTCTCTTCCCTCCAGTTATGAGTTAAATAATAAGACAGATTGGGTTCTATAGCCTTGGCTGGAAGCCAGTCTACCACAGAAAGTAATTGGGAAAGATATTAATTTGTCTCTTCCCTCCAGTTATGAGTTAAATAATAAGACAGATTGGGTTCTATAGCCTTGGCTGGAAGCCAGTCTACCACAGAAAGTAATTGGGAAAGGTATTAATTTGTCTCTTCCCTCCAGTTATGGGTTAAATAATAAGACAGATTGGGTTCTATAGCCTTGGCTGGAAGCCAGTCTACCACAGAAAGTAATTGGGAAAGGTATTAATTTGTCTCTTCCCTCCAGTTATGGGTTAAATAATAAGACAGACTGGGTTCTATAGCCTTGGCTGGCAGCCAGTCTACCATAGAAATTAATGGCAACATACTGCAAATAATCTTCTGCCCAGTCAGTCATGTCTCTTTCGAGACATGCTCTCCAGTGTGTATCACGTATGGCACTCAACTGACTGACTGACTAGATGCACATGTACCCTTGAAAAAGGTACTAATCTGTCGCTTCTCTCTCTCTTTGAGTTTAATAGCAGGATAGATTGGGTTTTATAGCCTTGGTCAGCAACCAGTCTACCGCAGTAAGTAATGGCAACCTACTGCAGGAAAATCCTCTGCCTAGTTAGTGATGTATCTTTCAAGACATCATCACCCAAATGTGCATCATATATGGCATTTAACTAATTGACTGTCTAGATTAGCATATAAAGTAAAGGATTGCAGATCGGATAGAGGAATCGGATAGCTGAGTTTAAATTCCCTTGGAAAAGTTATGAATCTAGCTCTTCTCCCCCCAGCTATGGGTAAATAGTAAGACAGCCTGTGTTCTATAGCTTTGAGTGGTAACCAGCCTGTCACAGAAAGAAACAGCAATCTACTGCAGGAAAACCTTCTGCTTTGGCCACTAGGTTTTATCATATTACAGTTGAAATTGCTTTATGTCGCAGTCTTGGGTCTTGAGTCTTGAGTTTTGTTTAATGGCATATCAACCTCTGTGGGTTATTTAATGCCAAAAAGATGGGGTTTTGAAGTATTTTTTTTTAATGTTTGGTTATAGTAAGAAGATTGATTTAGTCAGACTTTGATGAAATTTTTTTTGCTAATTTATTTTTGAAAACTGAAGATGTCTTCTAGTTTTGTATTCAAAAATGTATACTTTTCTATTAAAGTCTATTTTTATGTAAATATTTCTATAATAGTCTATTTTTATACTTTCATAGTATTTTGACCCTAGTTTAGGGGTTAACTATTTGCTCATAGCTGGGACCCTAATAGGTGCTACCACCAGGTCAAGCTGGATCTGGGAACAACAGCAATTAAGAGGTGGTTCCATGCTCCTCACAACCACCTGATCAGAGGCCTTGCTGCCAGATGCAGTTTAAGAACCCAAATAGGTTTGTACGCCGATGACACCACAGTTTACTCTCGCCTCCAACAAAAATCTGGTGTAGGCGTCAAAGCTAAACTCGCAGCTGAGATTGAAAAAGACCTCCAATCCATATTGGACTGGGGTAAGAAATGGCTAGTAAATTTTAATGCTTCTAAAACGAAGCTACTCTCAATTAACCATCATCGACAATCTCACCTACCTCCCATTAGCATGGACCAGGCTTGCCTCCCAGAGAGTAAAACACTACGCCTCCTTGGTCTCACACTTTCAGCGGACCTCAAATGGAATGACTATATCGAATCCATTGCTAAATCCGTGGCTATGAAAGTCGGTTCTCTGTGTAGGGCCCGGAAGTTTTTTCCGTCTAAATCTATCCTGCACATTTACAAATCTACCATCCGCCCGTGCATTGAATACTGCTGCCATATCTGGTCGGGTGCCCCTGCTGTTCTCCTCGGGCTTCTCGATAAGGTTCAGAGGAAGGTCTGTAATGTGATAGATACTGACTTGGCAGACCGCCTGCAGTCTCTCTCCCACCGGCGAGACGTGGCTTCCCTGTGTCTCTTCTATAAATACTTTCACGGCTTCTGCTCCGATGAACTTAGATCACTGGTGCCCCCTAAATACGAATTTGCACGAGATACTAGATTAGCAACTAGATCCCACCCTTTTACAGTGAAACCGATAAAATGCAGCCATAACTTCTACTCCAACAGTTTCTTTCCTCGCACTTCCCGACTGTGGAATTCTCTTCCAAACGATTGCTTCCCCGACGGCTACAATCTCCAGGAGTTTAAATGTAAGGTCAATAGACACCTCCTAACACACTAACCTGCTCCCATTCTATCAAGCACTCTTCCCATCTGCCCGACCCTCATCCTCGCTATCCTTACTCATCTGTCACCTTTCTCCTGACATTCCCTATGTCTATCCACTCCTTCTCTTTACCTTCCCCTATGTAGCCCCATGCGCAATAGTGGCAGTGGAATGCCTTGCTTGGGGTGAGATGATTAAAAAAAAAAAAATAAAAAAACCATCATGCCCAGGGCCATTATGTAGCAGTAAGTTATCTACTAACAGTTTCTTGTTTCACTTATAGAACTCTCTTACAGCTTTTTGTTTTTCAGTTAACTTTGGTTTCCAAATATTTAAATGCAATGTCCATTGTTATCTTCTGTCTTTTTAATTCCTATTCTTTTATTACTGTAGGATAAGTGTAGTTTTTTTTTATATAATTTAACTCCCAAGCAAAATAGGTCAATACTGCACAGGGGGTTACTGGGATAGAAATGACTAGGTATAGGGGCCATTGAGGGAAGCATAATAGATAAATGAAATTCAATAAGGTATAAGATGGCAACTGATGTTGCATTTAAGTTTTTGGAGATTATAAATATCAAGGAAGCAAAATAAATGGAAGAGAGTTCCACCAGTGGGTAGTGCAAGAAAAGAAACTGTTCGAGTAGAAGTGAGAGTTACATTTAACTATTTCAACAGTAAAAGAATGGGACCTTGATGCCAATCTAGCAGTAAGCTTAAATTCATGTGGTCAGGGCACCATGGAAAAGAGATTGTCAGAGCAGTTGCCATGAAAATATTTGCAGAAAAGACATAGGGAGGCCACGTTACGTCGGTGAGATAGTGACTCAAGTCAAAATGCCAACTCTGGACCGATTACATTTTATATCCTTCTCTGGGTTTTGTCAAGAACATCAAGATGAATAGTAGGCAAACCTGACCAGATATGGCAACAGTTTTCAGTGCACAGACGAATGGCAGATTTATAAATATACAAGATAGATTCTGATGAAAAACTAATTTCTGACCTGACACAGAGGTCCAGCCTTCATAGCAGTAAATGCAGCTATAGTTCTGATATATTCATTCCACTTCAGGTCCGTTGAAAAATTGAGGTCAAAGAGATGCAGTGTATTGCTCTCAAAATAAGCCATACTAATAGCTGGCAGGAAAGTTACTCTTTGGTTGTACTAGATTGGCAGTTAGGTCTCATTTTATGGTTGAAATAAGTAGATATTGCTGTAATTAGAAAGTTCGATTCTAAAAGAATTTCTATTCTTTTCTGGCTTCTTGCGTTCCAGTCAGCTTTGATCTTTAAAAAATCTAAATGCAATGTCAATTGATATGTGTTGTTTTTTTTTGGATTATGTTCTTTTTTATTGATTTCATCCCCTGCGATGTGCATTGTGGTGCAGTGAATATTGACTCGGAACAAGAAATAGGGGAGCCAAGTTTGAATTCCAGATGAATTCCTTGCATTCACTTATGCAAAAATATCATTGGGAAAGGTAACTGGCAACCAGTCTACCACGAAACATAATGGCAACCTACTGCGGGATAATCATCTGCCCAGTCAGTCATGTCTTTTTCAAGACATGATCGCCCATGTGTGTATCACGTATAGCACTTAACTGAATGACTGAATATAATAAAGAAATAAGTAAACCTTCTATTGGTCATGAAGTGGGGGACTGGTTTTCTATTGTTATGAAGTAATAAACTGATCCCCCACTAATTAATACTTATTAATATAATAATAAAATCCGTCTCTTCTCCCTCCATCCATGGCTTAAATAGCAGGACAGATTGGGTTCTATCGTCTTGGCTGGCAACCACTCTACTGCAGAAAGTAATGGCAGCCTACTCCGAGATAATCCAGTCAGTCATGTCTCTGAACTGACTGACTGACCCCCTCCCCTTCCGCCTTCCCTTCAAAGCAGTAAATCCACTAAGACACAAGAAGCTAAGTCAACTATTTTCCAGGGTGGGTAATTTTTTTGAGGCATATGAATAACAACATTAGACTTTGACAACTATATACATGTATCAAGAATGGTATCAATCAGACAATCATGTCAATGTTACAGGTCTGCAACACCTCTTGAAAAAAATCGGTACCTTGCAAGTTAATGTGCACTCATAACAGAACATTATGCACAATTTGTAGTTCTTTGCAAGTGCATCTTTGGTATTGTTAGGGCGCCGCTCTTATTTGACTACAAATGGACTGTTCCCATTGCTATATATAGCAATGGTGTATTCTCTACAAGAGAGTCGTAGAGAGTCACTTGAGAGTCTCTAATGAGTTACTGAAGAGTCAGTGCGAGTCAGTGAAGAGTTAGTCACACTTCCGGTGGCGTACCGGAAGTAATCACGTATACACACGTCTTACGATGGATTGGACTCTTGTATCTTTCTATTGTAAATATTACTAATCACTTCTGTACATACTAACCGTCTTTCCACGGGATACAACGTATATTCTGATTCTGTTGTTGATTTATTCATTTATACTTGGCAACATAACAGTTATATGCAAGGCTGATCCTTAAAGTTTTTTATCATATGTATCCTGAAGGTTCAGCATGCATAGTTCTTTTTCATGTCAAAAATATTTTAACTATATTTTTTAACCCTCTGTTATTGGCGCACAACAAGACATATTGCATAATTTGTAGCTTCCCAAAAGTTTAGCTCAGCTTGTGAAACCAATCATGTTAATGAAAACCTTTCTCCTGTATTCCAAATTGGAAACGATTCAGTTTGACTTAATGGGCTTACTGGCAATCATGGCTGGATAGATGAGGAGATATATCAGGTATAAGAATGTCCATCTATCTTGACTGTCATTTCACACATTTTTCAGGGGGAATATAAGTAGCTTTTTCCAACAACGTAAAAGCAGGTTAGAGGATTTGAACCTAACCAGGATGGAATGTCTCTATGCATTTAGGTGATATAAATTGTGGGATCTAGGAGAAAATTTTAAGGTTTCACTTATTTAACAAAAAATTGGCATTTTTTAAGAATCTTTGTTTTGTCATTAATTCACAATAAAATTATGCGTATAAATTTATAAGATTATCTAAACTTATTTATAAATGGAACTTTGTCTGTGTGTGTGTGTGTGTGTGTGTGTGTGTGTGTGTGTGTGTGTGTGTGTATGTGTGCCTGTGTGTCCTTGTGTGTGTGTGTGTGTGTGTGTGTGTGTGTGTGTCCATTACCTATAGACTCCGAAATGGCTGAACCAATTTTCTTGAAAATTTACACAGTTGTACTATAATCATCTGCAAGTGATTTTAGCTAGGTTTTGTGTCGAGTTACCCCCGATAAATATCGAAAATCGATAATCGAAAAAATCGGGTTATAGAAGGAGTGGTCCACTTTTAATCAAATTTGATACACTCAAAGACAAAGACATAAGAAATAACATTTAAATGTTTCAAGGTTGCAGTTCTTACAATAGGGCAGAAAATCAATAATATATATATATATATAAAAGACAAGATGTTTGTTTGTATCTGTTTATCTGCCTGTATGTCTGTATTTTTTCAGCCCTTTTTTTATTTTAGTTTTTGCTTTGGGTTTGGCTCTAAGTAGGTATAATTGTAGTTCTTAGTTTCAGCCATGATACCATTTACTCAGAGGACTTATTTAGCCTTCAAAGTTCAGTTTATGATGAAAAAACTTATTTGATATCGATACCAGGAAATCAAAATTTGACTTACATCCATTCATTTTTCTTTCAGTCTACGGTTTCGCTTTAACTGGAAACAACTATTGCTTTTTAGTCTTTCGTGCCAACGTCCAAAGAGTCTGAGCTCAAGAACCATGGATTAGTTTTAAAGCTTTCATTACACCCATGCAATGCCAGGTTATACTGCTAGTAAAAAATATGTCTATTGAGAGGACAGTTTAATGAAAAAAATGGTGGGAAAATATTTTGAATCATATCAAGTTAGAGTAAAATTCACACTGTTATTCATAAAATATATCCATATCTGAAATGGAAAGATAAAAAAATATAGGATTTTTATAATCAATTGAACAGCAGCCCTTATACCCAGATATTGAGTCAACAAATTTTCTTACCAAAAATAAACTTCATAAACGTTATAAATATACTTATGACCCATATCAGATCAAGATCTGTTTTTTTTATAATTTTAACCCGTTAGCTGCAAAAACTAGATATATCTACTCAAAATTTTATCACTGTTAATTTCAGAAAGTGGATTCACCCCACAGCTTTTTAAAAAGCTCTCTTTCTACTGCAAGAAGAAAATATTGTTTTTAATTTTTCCTTTTGATAATTATCATCAATACAGAAATGAACATTAAAGACAATGATGCAGTGAATGGAAAAATTCAGTGACTTCAACTTCAACTTGATTTAATATTAGATATATACAGATTTTTTTTTCTAAACATATATTGTTAAGTATAACAGACAATAAATGTTTGTGTTTAATCATGAGGCATTCTAAAAATCATATTTTGGCTTTAATTTCAAGTGAAAGTCTTTCTGATCATAGTTCAATTCAACAACATTTCTTAGCAAAACATAGCCATGTAGGTAATATTAGACAGATTTTAGTCGATAACACAATAATACTCACTCTCACACACAGTAAAAAGAACCTTCAGATATTGGAGGCCATCTATATTAAATCAAAGCAACCCACACTTAATAAAATCATATTTCAATCAAGTCACAACACATTACATTGCATTTAGACATATGGTTCAGTCTCTCACACGGAATGATGTCATAGAACCACATTACAAATTTATGAACTACGTCTACTATTCAGTGACTGTTATCATTGCAGAGCAATGTTTTATGCCAACACAAGATAACATCATCTTTGATCGTGGATGTCTTTATGTTAATGTCCCTGTAACCTCTCTGAAGATGGCTCATGTGAGCCGAAACCTTATAGCCAGCATAATAAAAAAATATCCAACTGTTGGACAATTTTTGTCTTTATTTTCACCTGAAATTAAAGCCAAAATACAATATTTAGAACAGCTCATGATTAAGCATAATAGACATTCATTGTCTGTTATATTTAACGGTATATGTTTAGAAAATTATCTGCTGCCTAGATATACTCTATATATAGATTTTCTGTGTGTGTGTATGGGTGTGTGTGGGTGTAGAAGGTGCAATAGTATAAATTGTCATGTAAATTATGAAAACATGACAATAACACCCACATTTCATTTTTAAAAATATATTTACCAAAATTTCACATAAATATCTTGAGATACTAAAGAGTAAATTTATTCAATAAATTTGACATTGGCTTTAACTACGGCCTTCAGAGGATTTTGGAATCTTCTGCAACTCTTCTAGACAGTCTCCTCGTTGGTATCTTGTTCACCTGTACCTGACGCATAATAATCAAGGTGGTTTGCAATTTGAGGAGTTAGATGGCATAGGTGAGGTGGTTGCAGAAATTGTCTGACAGCCATGACTGGGTTTTCCTGCTTGTATGGCATAGTGCTGAGTTCTATTGCCAGATACAGGGTCTTCCAGCAGCCACACTATTGACCAAGAGTAGCACTATCTCCTCAAGTCATTTGATATAAGCCTCCATGTTGAGTCTGAGTCCCTGTGGAAATAGGAATGAAGCCATAACATCACCATCACTTTTAATCACTCTAAACACTTTCATAAACATCGTTAGACTCATCCAAGTCGTGCTGAGTTTTCTGCACTCTCCTAAAATTGACACCCAAATATTCTGAAATGTTTGTATTTAAGCTTCTGGTGCAAATGCTTAATAGTACAGCTTTTTTGGTAGAGTGAAATGCTTCATTTTGCCTAAATCGTTTTATCACTGATAATGCCCAACTGACCCTACTATACTTTTTAGTCAGCAAAATCAAAAGTAAAGTGTATGAGCAAAATTAAAAATATAAAATGGTAATAATTTACCCATCGCACCTTTTGTGTGTGTGTATATGTGTGTATGCACACACACACACACACACACACACACACACACACACACACACACAATATTTAGACTAGTCTAGATCCCCAACTGTCTCTGTTTTTTTAATCCTTTTACTTGTTTTCATTTTAATTTTAAAGAAATGCTTATTCTGAAAAAATATTTGAACCAAATGGAACGAATATAGTGGGGTCTGATGAAATGAGCTAATTTAGTTCATCCTCGGACTTACCCTGTCCTTAGACCTCAAATGGAAGCACTATATTGAATCCATAGAAAAATCTACTGCTAAGAAGATTGGGTCACTATGTCGATCCAGGATGTTTTTTCCACCTGAATCCATCCTGCATATATACAAGTCAACCATCCGTCCGTGCATGGAGTACTGCTGCCATTTATGGTCAGGTGCCCCTGTCGTTCTCCTCAGTGTTCTTGACAAGCTCCAAAAGAGAGTCTGTAATGTGATAGGTACTGATCTGGCGACTCGACTGCAGCCACCTCCCCATCGTCGAAATGTGGCCTCCCTTTGTCTCTTCTATAAATACTTTCATGGCTTCTGCTCGGATGAGCTTAAGTCATTGATGCCTCCTCAACAGGTGTTTACCCGTTCAACCAGACTGGCAACTGGGTCCCACCCATTCACAGTCAGGTTAGCCAAACGCAGACGACAATTCTACTCCTGCAGCTTCCTCTCTCGCACTTCCCGCCTGTGGAACTCACTCCCGTATTCTTGCTTTCCTGACGGCTACGACCTCCAGAAATTTAAAAGCAAAGTTAATACTCACCTACTAACCACTGGCCTCTAGCTCTCTCCCCTCCCCTGTATAACCTTCCCTTTCTCTCCGCCCATGTACCTGTCATTGCACCTGCTTTCTCAGCTTTCTATTGTTCCTTTCTAACTAGCTTGTACTCCTCACTCTTTTGTAAGTAATTTCTTTACATTTATGTAACCCCCTGCACATCAGTGGCGTTTCTGCCTTGCTCGGGGTGAAATGATTAAAAAAAAAAAAATAAAAAAATAAATTATAGTTTATAACCAATCTAAATGATATGTTGAGTTTTCCTTTATAAATATATATATATATAGCAGCAGCTACAATATAAGGAACAGAAACAACAAAGACATAAATATGTGTATAATTTAAAAAGTAATGCATGATTAGCAATGAAATTTTTACCGAATAAAGATTAGGGTGTAATGCAAAAATTTCTGAAATTGACATTGTTTAATTTAATTTTTTTTTCTTGATAGCAATAATGAGTTTTTTTTTCTTCAAAAGAGGGTGTTTTGCATGTAGAATTTGCCATATTGCTTAAAAATGAAGTCCTAATGATAAATTAACTTTTACTTACTGTTGAAAAGCGCCATCGAGATTTTAACAATGTAAATTAAAAGTTTATGCAAATTATTAACATCATTCCTTGTCCAGTAGCTTACTTTGTTCTATTCAATCTTTATTTAAAAAATAACTATTTTGTAAATTTTTGTAACTTTGTATAATTTTTATGTATTACACCCTAATCTTTATTTGGTAAAAATTTCATTGCTAATCATGTACCGTCTAAATAACTTCTCTGAAGATGGCTCATGTGAGCCGAAAGCTTAGAAGCAAATTAATAAAAAATTATCCAAATGTCGGAGAATTTTTGTCTTTATTTTCAACTGAAATTAAAGCCAAAATATGATGTTTAGAACGGCTCTTGATTAAAGATAATAGACATTCATTGTCTCTTATATTTAACAGTATATGTTTAGAAAACTTTTTAATACACATATTTATATCTTTGTTGTTTCTGTTCCTTAAATTATAGCCGCTACTGTATACACACACACACACACACACACACACATATATATAATCTTTGGTGAAATCACTATCAAATTTAATTGCATAGTGAAAGGGTTAAAAGTCTTATTCCCTTTTTTTCATTTTATTTACTGCAATATATACATTTTTTTAAAAACTGAGGTTGCGCTAAATTGGTCATTTTACTTACAAAATATAGGCAGCAGTAACTTGTCAAGCAAAGACAGGGAGATAATTTATATATATATATATATATATATATGATCTTCCAAGCACTGATAAGGTAACAGCATCAATTATAAATGCATATGTATCTCTTTTCATACGCATACATATATATTTATAAAAAACATTTTTCTCTTTTTTAAGTATATTTTGGTTGGATGACTCTAATCAAATAGCCAAATAAAAACAGCAAATTTTATGGAAGAAAAATAGAAATATCCATGATAATCATCTTGTACAGCTCCCAACTCATGACTGAACATTAGATGACATCTTGTGACATGTAAAATCTTTTTCTTTTTTAATGATGTGGCATGAGAACATAAGAAGTGACAGGGTTTTATATCTTTCTTTCTTTTCTTTTTAGACCAGAATTGCATTTAAACACCAAAATAAAGATGACGACAACAAAAAAGAAAAACATTATATGTTGGTATGACTTGCCATTTCAGCTTGTAAATGCATACTTAAACTGACACTTGTAAGTTAACATTTTGAAATCTTAAAGTTTATATATATATATATATATATATATAGATCTTGAAAATCTTCAAGTTTATATATATATATATATATATATATATATCTGACTCTGCTGAAAAATACTAATACTAAGGCTAATAATGTGAGATGCAGTGAACATATATATATATATATATATATATATATATATGTATGTATGTATTATACATACAGTACTGTGCAAAAGTATTAGGACAAGAACTGTTTTATCCTTTATGAGGCATCAAAATAAAGTTTAAAATCACCCCTGTCCTAACACTTTTGCACATTACCAGTAGTGAGCAAAGTATTAGGACAGGACTGATTTTCCTAAAAATCTCACTGAAATTCAAATACAGGATGAAAAGCCAAACCTTTGTAAGAATTATTTAAGAAGAAGGAAGGCTTCAGAATTTGAATTGGCCTCCACAAGACCCTAATCTCAATCCTATTGAGCATGTATGGAATATTTTGGATAGAAAAATTGATAAATCTAATGTTATTTCACAAGACACACTTTGGGAACAAATACAAGCTGCTTGGCAGGAAATACCATTAGATACATTGAATAAGCTTGTGATATCAATGCCTGACAGAATTAAGGCTATTATGCTAAATATTAAATTTATTTTATAAGATGTATTTTTTCTTGTTAAAGCATTTGTTGAGTAAATCAAATAAATTACTTTAATTAAATTGTTTATTTTCTGTCAATATGCCTCATAAAAGATAAAATAGTTCTTGACCTAATACTTTTGCACAGTACTGCATATATATATATATATATATATATATATATATATAACTGCTAAAAAATGCTCTAATAATGCTTGTAAAGATAAAAAGTTTTAACATGAATAGACTAATATGAGATGCAGTGAATATATATATATATATATATATATATATATATATATTATTTAGTTTTTGGTCATAATTAATTTAGATCATTACACAGCTGTATTAGAAAGTGTTCAATACAATTATATTGTAGAGCTTTTGAATATTTTTCATTTGTAAACAAGTTATTATGCAACCACGGTTTCTACCTATTGGTGTCTTCAGGTGATTTACAATAACTGGTTTTACTGTTTTTTAAGAACACTCCCGTAACAGGAATTTTTTATGAATATGCAATTTTCAAAATTAGAAGACGTTAGATATTTTTCATCCATGATTGTATGATCCTAATAAGTATTTATTGGTATAGTTACATGTGGCCATAATTTCTGTTCTTTCAGTTAGTATTCATTTTTATTTGGGAATAAGATAGCTAACTTTTCTTCCTGGCATAGTCTACATATTCGATGAGACCAATCTGCCAATTTAGTATTGGGCTTAAATTTGTTGAGGTACTAAAGAGGAAAGTGCATCATAACATTTTAACCAATGATACATGTTTGCTTCTGTCAGATGTACCATTAGAAATGACTACAGAAGAATTTTAAAAAATGGCTATAGACGAGCGCTTAGAAATGGCTATAAAAGAACACTTAGAAATGGCTACAGAAGAATTTTAAAAAATGGCTATAGACGAGCGTTTAGAAATGGCTATAAAAGAACACTTAGAAATGGCTACAGAAGAATTTTAAAAAATGGCTATAGACGAGCGTTTAGAAATGGCTATAAAAGAACACTTAGAAATGGCTACAGAAGAATTTTAAAAAATGGCTATAGACGAGCGTTTAGAAATGGCTATAAAAGAACACTTAGAAATGACTACAGAAGAATTTTAAAAAATGGCTATAGACGAGCGTTTAGAAATGGCTATAAAAGAACACTTAGAAATGGCTACAGAAGAATTTTAAAAAATGGCTATAGACGAGCATTTAGAAATGGCTATAAAAGAACACTTAGAAATGGCTACAGAAGAATTTTAAAAAATGGCTATAGACGAGCGTTTAGAAATGGCTATAAAAGAACACTTAGAAATGGCTACAGAAGAATTTTAAAAAATGGCTATAGACGAGCGTTTAGAAATGGCTATAAAAGAACACTTAGAAATGGCTACAGAAGAATTTTAAAAAATGGCTATAGACGAGCGTTTAGAAATGGCTATAAAAGAACACTTAGAAATGGCTACAGAAGAATTTTTAGAAATAGCCATGAGAGAATGTTTAGAAATGGCTATAGTAGAATATTTAGAAATGGCTATAAAAGAATGTTAAAAAAATGGCTATAGAAGAATATTTAGAAATATCTATTACAGAATGTTAAGAAAAGGCTATAAAGAATGGGTAGAAATTGCAATGGTAGAATGTTTAGAATACAGAAGATTGTTTAGAAATGGCTATAGGAGAATGTTTAGAAATTGCTATAAAAGAATGTTTAGAAAATACTACAGAAGAAAATTTAGAAAAGGCTATAGAAGATTGTTTAAAAATGGCTATAGTAGAATGTTTAGAAATGGCTATAAACAAAATGTGTAGAAATTGCTATGGTAGAATGCTTAGAAATAGCTATAAAAGATTGTTTAAATACAACTATAGGAGAAATTTTAGAAAAAGAATGTTAGAAATTTCTATAATAGAATATTTAGAAATAGCTAGAGAAGTATGTTTAGAAATGGCTATAGTACAATTTCTATAAACCATTGTTAAAAATGGCTATAGGAGAATGTTTAGAAAAAGTTATAAAGAATGTTTAGAAATGGTGAAAGAAAAATTTTTAGAAATTGCTATAGAAGAATGTTTAGAAATTGCTATAGAAGAATGTTTAGAAATTGCTATAGAAGAATGTTTAGAAATGGATATAGAATACTTTTAGAACTTGCTTTTAAATAATGTTTAGAAATAAGTATAGAAGAATATTTTCATTTGTATCTTGGATATTTGAATTCTTACATGAAGCCAATTATGTTTTTGTTAAATTTAGCAGAAGAAAAAATTTATATAAAATGTCCTATACTTTATTTTGGTAAAATAACCCCTTGTGTCTAAGTGGTTTTAATGCCTTGCTTTGGATAAAGTGTATTAAAAATATAGATGTGTCCTTTTTTGCCTTCCTTATTGTTTACAGGCTATGTCATTTCTTTAGAACTACACCATCTTCTCTTGTGAGGAAATTGTCCAACATTCACTGCCATATAAGAGAATTGATATTACTTAACAGTTGCGCACTTTTTCTTCATATTCTCAGTATTCTTCTATAGAACCACAGCCCTGTTACCTCAAGACTCCTCTTCATCTATGAGAAGATTGTCTAGCATTCATTACCATATAGAAAGCTTGATATTACTTGTCATATAGGAAGTCTGATATTACTTGTCATATAGGAGGCCTGATATTACTTGTCATATAGGAGGTCTGATATTACTTGTCATATAGGAGGCCTGATATTACTTGTCATATAGGAGGCCTGATATTACTTATCATATAGGAGGCCTGATATTACTTATCATATAGGAGGCCTGATATTACTTATCATATAGGAGGCCTGATATTACTTATCATATAGGAGGATTGATATTACTTGTCATATAGGAGGCCTGATATTACTTATCATATAGGAGGCTTGATATTACTTGTCATATAGGAGGCTTGATATTACTTATCATATAGGAGGCTTGATATTACTTGTCATATAGGAGGCTTGATATTACTTGTCATATAGGAGGCCTGATATTACTTATTATTATTAAGAGAAACAACTTTTGCCTTTTTTAAAAAGGTACACAGAATTTTTGTGGAAAAAATTACATCATTTTTGTATCAAAAACTTTATAACAGTCCCATAAGAAAATTGGTCTATTGGAATCTTATTTAAAAAAAAAAAAATAAGTCTGTGTTCTCAAAACTATCCTTCAACTTTTTACAGGTGTCTGCTACTGTTGGTAAACTCCTGAGAACTTCTCAAAAGAAATATTTTATTCAATTCACGATAATTAAATTATTGTCATTTAGAAATAGAGCAATAATGAGATCAAAACTTTTCTCATTTTGACC
Source organism: Ascarosepion bandense (assembly GCA_037127315.1). NCBI lineage: Eukaryota > Metazoa > Mollusca > Cephalopoda > Sepiida > Sepiidae > Ascarosepion > Ascarosepion bandense. The sequence continues at coordinate 707,215 of JBBBDQ010002057.1, forward strand.
AACAAAAACCACTTTGAATAAAATCAGGGAATGGATACACGTGTTTCATTAAATATTGACCTGTGAAATCTAATTTTACTTGTGATTGTTCGAGTCTCTCTCCAAATTTTTTTCGGTACTTAAATTCTTTAAAAATAAACAGACAAAACAAACAGAGGTTTGCTTTCAAGATTTAAAGAAACACAAAATGAATTATATATGTGAGATAAGTAAAAGTACCAGAATGAAAAGCAAAACCAAAAATTCCAAGTCGAACTTTCTGCTTTAAGTTTGCCAAGATATCATG
>JBBBDQ010002057.1:710000-736845 GCA_037127315.1 Ascarosepion bandense
TATGCATAATAATAATATATATATATATATATATATATATATATATATACCCTTGTGCAAATTAATTAAAACAACTGCTTTTTTCCTTTCTTTTACCAAATGCTCATATTTAAACCCACTAGAGTGACAGGGTGTAATCGATTTCTATATTTTTCTCAGATTAGGTCATTTGCAGTGGTGTGCAGTAATATGATTCTATTTCCATGGTGTATGATGAAATTTGTTTGGCCTTAAAAATACTGCATTATCAGTGATTGTATCAGATTTTTGTCACGTCCAGGCACTATTGTCTAAACTGTCGATTAGTTGTCTTATAGTCATTGATGTTACTCCAAAGAAGCACACAAAAATTGTAACACTGCACAATCACATTGGCAAGCCTTACAGAGAGATTGCGGATATTGATGATGTCAGCCTTTTAACTGTCAGTCGTATCATCAAGCGAAAGAAAAAACCTGGAATCCATCAATCCAAAATGCAAAGAAAAATGTAGTCAGAAGATAAAAACAACTCCAAGAGACAATGTATGATTAGGGAAAGTTTGAAAGATCTTAGAAAGACATTATTCATTTTCACTATTTACATTATTTGGACCATTGTCTTAATCTTGGTTGCCATTTGTATGGCATTTCGGCCATAGTATGCTCCAGCCTTCTTCAGGTGCGAGCAATTTCAAACTGAACCCTTTATTACAATTCCTGGGCTATATCATTCTCATTCTTTGTGCGAAGCCTCTTTTAGTAGTCATGAGTTATCTTCCTCTAACCCAACTCTCGAAGTTACTTGTTCACCACTGCTGTAACCTGGTATTGAACTCCCAACTCCTTGGGTCAAGTCACTGGAACTGACCAATTTTTATATCCACTGGGTCATGTGTCCTTAATGACAAATGAATTTCTGGGACTTATAATCATAATAAAGGATTTGGTTTGAAATGTAGTACAATTGGCAACCAAGATGAGAACAATAGCCCAAATAGTGTAAATACTACCTCATTTCAGAAATATAGGCAAATATTATTCCTTTTGTTTCATTTAATTTGCAGAAGGATGTAGGATAGGTTGCTATAAAGAATAGTACAATTTGCATCAACACCAAAACATTAACTTAAGAATTTCAGTCATGTTCTTAAATAATATATTCTGATCAAGACTTTCATAAAGATATCATGTATCACTCCAAATTATTAAGATACTAGCAGTATAGCCCAGCGTTGCTTGAGTGCAATGAAAGCTTTAAAACTAATCCATGGTCCTGGAGCTCAGACTCTTTGGATATTGGAACAAAAGACTAAAAAGCAATAGTTGTTTCCAGTTAAATCAAAACCATTAACTGAAAGAAAAATGAATGGATGCAAGTCAAATTTTGATTTCTTGGTATCAATATCAAATAAGTTTTTCATCGTAAACTGAATTTTAAAGGCTAAATAAGTCCTCTGAGTAAATGGTATCATGACTGAGACTAACAACTACAATTATACCTACATAGAGCCAAACCTGAAGCTAAAACTAAAATAAAAGGTGCTGAAAAAATACAGACATACAGGCAGATAAACAGATACACACACACAAACATCTTGCCTTTTATATATATATATTATCGATTTTCTGCCCTATTGTAAAAACTGCAACCTTGAAACTTCTGAATATCGTTTCTTATGCCTTTGTCTATGAGTGTATCAAATTTGATTAAAATCAGACGACTCTTTCTATAACCCGATTTTATTGATTATCGATTTTCGATATTTATCGGGGGTACCTCAACACAAAACTTAGCTCAGAACACTCGCAGATGCTCATAGTGCAACTGTATAAATTTTCAAGAAAATTGGTTCAGCCGTTTTGGAGTCTATAGGTAACACACACACACACACACACACACACACACACACAAACAAAGTTCCATTTATAAATAAGTTTAGATCTAAATTGACAGCTGTGTACATCAGTGATTAAGAATGAATTTGAGCAAATGAAGCTTGTAAGTCAGAGCGAGGACCTGGCATCTTTGATCATGAAGAAGTAGAGATACAGAAACACAAGAAAAGGACTGCACCAAAAAAAAAAAACATCCACTTGAGGACTTTCATTGAAAACAACTGCTAAAATGGATAACATATGTAACTGAAAGTGAAACGAAAGACATAATCGACACAAATGTTGAAGAGCAATTACAGTTTTTTTTGTTTTTTTTTTCATAATCGCATCACCCAAGCAAGGCATTTTACTGCCACTGTTGTGCAGATGGGTCACATAGGAGGAAAGTTATGAGAAAGAGTATCAGGTTATAGGGGGTGTCAGGAAGTGGGTAAGAGAAGGATGAGGATACTGATGAGAGTAGAGTTTGTTTTTTTTAATCATATCACCCCAAGCAAGGCGGTAACGCCACTGATGCGCAGGGGGCTACTTAAGAGTAAAAACATTGGAAAAAAGACTGCTGGAAGCCACATCCTAAACAGGGAACAAGGGATGAGCCTCTTCACCTGTTCAAAAGACATGGGTGGTGTGTGAACCAGGCAATAGTTTAGTCTATCTACCCCAAATGGAGAAAGAAGCATGAGAGAGAGGATGCAAGTTAGTGAGATAGGAGATGACTATTGAATTTACATTTAAATTCTTGAAGATTGTAGCTGTCAGGGAAGCAAGTAAACGAAAGGGAATATTGGAATTGTGAAATTTATTTCCCTGAAAAATAATTTTAAGAAGAAATTTTATGAATTTCGCTCAGGAACCAGCTGCTCAGTCAATGAATGCCAAATGTTTCCGCATAGGGAAACAGCTAATATAGAATGTGTATTGTGGTACCATGGATATCAGTTTGGAATGAAAAATTGGGTTGCCAAGTTCGAATTCCAGTTGAATTCCTTGTATTCACTTACGCACAAATATTCTTGGGAAAGGTATTAATTCATCTCTTTTCTCCAGTTGTGGGTTAAATAATAGGACAGATTGGGTTCTATAGCCTTGACTGGCAACCAGTCTACCGCAGAAAGCAATGGGAACCTACCGAGGGATAATCTTCTGACCAGTCAGTCATGTCACTTTCAAGACATGATCGCCCAAAGCATGTATCACATATGGCACTTAATTGACTGATTAATATTACCGTCTTAAACACCAAGTAATTAAATTTACTTAACTCAATGCTTTTATGTTTTAGTCATTTTTTTTTAATGTTTGTCACATTACAGGTTTCATATTAGTGTCGAACATTTTTGTGGTAACCTGATGAAATTTAGTAGTTTTAATATGAAAAACAATGTTTGGCGATGTCAATATTCTTGAAAATTGAAGGAAACAACATAAACGGAAAAAAACATTTTCTAAAAATTTCAGGTATTTTAGCTTTAGTTCTTTCTAATGCTATAATGTGCTACATTAAGACAAAAAGGAAAAAACAAAATCCCCCCCCTACACCTCAAAAAATATTTTAGCAGGGTAATTTGATACATCAATGCCCAGGAGACAATGAATGGCAGTCTGGAATTTGGGATGCATGATTGCTTAATTCAGTGTTTTGATTGATTTTTCATTAGGTGACTTTTGTTGATTAATTCAGTGAAAGAAAAAGTTGTTTTTCGCTCTCTCTTCCCACTCTTAAATTTACGCTCATCTCAACAGAAAGAAATTTACTACTCATCGAAACTTGATATTCTATGCTTTTTGTCTGAGAGTTAGAGATAAACTCCTAAGATTCTTCATAATGTTTAAATTTCTTATTTTTATGAACTTTAAATGAGAAAAGAATGACCAACAAATAGCAAAAAATAAAACAAATGCAAAAACAAGTATACAAGGATATGGTATAGTGGTGGTAATAATATTAGCCATTTCCCTCCAAGGAAACATTTGACATTCATTGACCAAGTAGCAAGCAGTGTATTCAACTGAAATTTACAAGATCTTTCTCTTAAAACACTTTTTAATAAATTGGATTTCTCAAGTTCAGTAACTGTTGCTGTTCCTTCCAGTAGTAGTAGAGGTTTTCTTTCTAACCATTTATTTGAAGTAGCGGGAAAATGTTAATATCTTAATAATATTTATTATTTTCTGTTTTTATCTGTATTTTGACTCAAGGGCAAACTGAACCTACTTTTTTATTTTGACTCAAACCTGGGAAGTGTTCTGATAGATGATGGAAAGTGTGACACTGAGATCTGAAGATGCCAATGACACATTTCAAAAGCTAACCAGACTACTGTGAGACAGGAAAATCTCATTGGAAACAAAGAAAAGACTGCTGGATGGAAAGTGCGACACCGAGATCTGAAGATGCATTGGCATAACCAAGGACACATTGCAAAATCTAATCAGAGTACTGAGAGACAGGAAAATCTCATTGGAAACAAAGAAAAGACTGCTGGATTGCTATGTGATATCTGTTCTTCTGTATGGAAGTAAATGTTGTACAATCTCATCAAAGATGAAGGAGAGGCTTGAGGCAACAGAAATGTGGTTTTAAAGATTTTTTGGTTGGTTGTTTTGTTTTTATGGCATATCAACCTCGGCGGGTCATTTATTGCAAACTAAATTTGATTTATTTATTGCTGGTAATACCTTTTCCTTTCAACAATTTTTTCTGTTTTTTTTATATATATAAGTTTTGTGTCTAGTAATACTTTTTTCTTTTCGAGTATCAAGATTCATTGGGATTTGTTTTTAAGGGCAGGGTCCCCAAGTCCTACCCTTGTTATTTAACCCATAACTGGAGAGAAGGGATGGATTAATACCTTTCCCAAGGGTATCAGTGCTTAAGTGAATGCGGATATTCAACTGGAGTTCAAACTTGGCTCACCAATTTCTCTTTCCGAGGTGATATCCACTGCACCACAACGCATATCCATCACTAAACACTTACAGCCCCTGGTATTCCCAAGTAGTCACCCATCTAAGTACTGACCAGGTTTAACTTCGGTGCTTGAGTGAGAACTGGTGTATTGAACGTGATATGGTCATAAGCCTTGGTTTTAAAGAAGGATGCTGAGGTTGCTATGGCCTAAGCATGTGAACAACAATGAGGTGTTGGATGGGATGCAAATGAGAAGAAAACTCATCAGAAAGAGACAGCTGAGGTTCCTGGGACATTTAATGAGAAAGAAGAGCCTAGAGAATTTAATACTCACTGAATGGATGGAAGGAAAGAGAGACAGGGAAAATCAGAGCAAGATGTACTTGATAGGCCTGAGCAAATGGATGGTAGAACAAGTTTTTTGAGAGATACCAAGAGCAAAATAATTACAAAGACAAAAGACAGAGCTAAGTAGAAGTCCATGATTACCTACATCCTGAAGGAACATCGCACATGAAGAAAATAAATTGGACTTACATCTACACTTAGATATCAGGATTAATTGGACCTACATCTACATTTAAATGTCCTGATTAATTGGACCTATGTCTACATTTAGACATCATGAGAAATTAGACCTATGTCTACATTTAAACATCACAAGAAATTGGACTTATGTCTACCTTTAGAGATCATGATTAATTGGACCTATGTCTACATTTAGACATCATGAGAAATTGGACCTATGTCAACAGTTAGACATCTGGATTATTTGGACCTATTTCTACAGTTAGACATCATGAGAAATTGGACTTATGTCTACATTTAGACATCATGTAAAATGAACCTATATCTACAATTATACATCACAAGAAATTGGGCCTATGTCTATATTTAGTTAAATTGCTTTCATTTCTTCTGTATTTTGGTACTAAAGAAAAACTTCCTTCCACTGAAACAGTTTGTTTCCAAGTACAGGTGAAGTGGACTCAAGATTTTATTATTTTGAGTGCCCTGGCATAGTGGATACAAAAACCCAAATATCAAATATGTAAATGAGAAAAGTAACCCCTAAAGAAAAAATAGGAATAGGAATATCATCTGGTACACACCTCCTTTCAACCAGATGACTAGTAGTAAATTGGGGAAAAAATTCCTCACATTAATTAGGAAACAGTTTCTGGAAAAAATTCACTAAGTAATATCTTTAATAAAAACTCTATTAATTGAACAATCTAGAAAAAATTATAAAAAATCACAATAGTAATATTTTAAAAAACTTCAACAAAATAAATAAAAACTACCAGATAACAAAAAATAACAATTTAGACAAGAAAAATGTAATTATAAAAACTCCATAGACTGTCCGTTAGAAAACAGGTGCTTAATGGAATCAATAGTCTATCAATACAAAATATCTTCAAAGGAAAACCCAAATAATATAAAAATTTATATAGGGAGTACCAAAAACACTCTAAAGCAGCGAATTTACCAGCACACCTCTTCATTTAATGATAACAAATACAAAAATAGAACATCCCTATTGAAATATCATTGTTACCTAAAAGAAACAAAAATAACACCCACAATGAAGTGGAGAATTCTAAAAGAAGCTAAAACATGTAAGTCCTTAAATGAACCATGTTCATTATGTTTATACAAAAAACTATTCATTATTAAATCACATAAGAATAAAAACTTATTAAATAAACGCAATGAGATAATTGTCATATGTAGACATTGCAAATTGTTCACATTAGAAAATGGATAAAATCTAAATGATGCATATAACCAACAAGTGCTTAAAGAAAATAATTACTGACAAACTATATAAAAATAAATTGAAACATAAAATTATTTTTTTAAAATAAATCTTTCTTTTTATAAAAAAACTTTACAACAAATAAATAGATAAACCAAAAAATTATTTTGTGAAAAAAAATCTTTCTTTTTATAAAAATAACTTTACAACAAATAAATAGACTAAAAATGATAAGTGAAAAATATAGAATTGGTACTGAATGAGAACATCACATCAAAAGCAATAAAACTGAAGGGAGAAGAGAGGAGAAAAGGGAAAATGATAAGATCAGGTTAAAGGCAGGTTAACATCTTGACCATTAAGGAGGGAAAAGAAACAAGGGAAAAGAGTAGGATGAGGGTGGAAAAAAGAAAAAAAAAGAAAAAGTTGGTTAGTATATATTCTTTGGGGCCAAATCCCAAAATAACTCTACTCTGTTAAGTCCAAAAAGACACAGATGTAAATTTTACATCTTCCCACATGCATACACAGCAAACCAAAGGTTTTTGTCATTTAAATGTAAATCATCTGCACAATCAACAGCAACATTGCCTGATGATGAGAATCTATCTTGAAACATAGAAATTTCCGTGTCGCAATATACAATTAATTCATAACTATATAATTATATATATATATACGTGGATGACTAATATATGTCTGTTTTTGAAGGAAAAAAAGAAAATTCTTCACAGTATGTGTAACTTATATTTAGTCTTCAAAGTAATCGCCATCAGCATCCAACACCTTCTGCCAACGTGTCTCCAGCTGTTCAATGCCCTTGAGGTAGAACATGGGGGGTTTTGATGCAAAAAATCCGTGAGGGCTTTGCGCAAGTTTGCTACATTGGAGAATGATTTCCCATGAAGATGATTATCCAGGGAGTGGAAGAGGTGGTAATTGGATGGCGGAAGGTCAGGTGAATAAGTCTCCCACCCAAGTTGCTAAATGATATCCCTGACTACTCGTGCGACATGCGGCCTGGTGTTTTCATGGAGGAAAAGCACAGCTTTGCGATTCACCAGTTCTGGCACAATGCCTCTTGCATCTTTCAATTGCTGTCTCTCATGACCATTTGGCTCATTGGTAGCAGTTCATAATGAGCCACTTGACAACCTGTCCACCAGACACAAAGCATAATCTTGCGTGGGTGCATAGGCGTTCTTGCGGTGTGAGGGACAGCATCCTGAAGAGACAATCAATGTCTGGAACGCTTGGGAGTTTTGTAGAGAACCCACTTTTCATCACTGGTAAGCACTCAATTGAATAAGGATATGGTACGGTGGTGAGAAAGCAGCAATACGCAGGCTGCCACTCGTTGTTCCTTGTGTGACACGATAACTAGACATATATGTATTTTATTATAATAGATTAAAATAGAAAATAGATTAAAATAGAAAATAGTTTAAAAACATATTTAACAAAAGTGAAAAAGAAGAGGAAAAAAATAAATAAACGCTTTTTCTTTTATGAGGAAAATTGTCCTCCAGTAAATATTTGACTCAGTGTAAAGTTCAGCGAGTACGTTTTCAATGACCCGGTCAAAGGCTGTCCTTTACTGTATCTTGACCACACATTAAGCCTTTTCCGGCGGAAGCCTTATTAAGATAAAAAAAAAAGATAACTGAAATTTCAGACTTACAGTCGCCGGTGTTTGTCACCGGTGGTCTAAAGCATTTCTGGATTTCCGGATTTCCAGATTCATATTAAATAAATAGAGCCAGTTAAAAAGAGTTAAGTGGAGACGAGAGAGGAGAAGGGGAGTCAGCCGGGTGCGAGCTTGAAGTAAGGATCTCCGTTCGTCTTGTTTCGTTCAGTTTGGGTTTGTTGATCTCCATTAATTAGAGTTAGCGCTGTGTGTCACATTCGCCTGCCCCAACCGAAAAGGCTAACTCTAAACGAATAAAGCATCCTTTCAACTCATCCAAATTGTGGAAGTTCATTCCTTATAGTCAATCTTGTACCCCCAGCTGTTCGTCCGACGGTTTCTACAAAAATCCGGCAACATCACAGCGTGGAGAACGGCCGCCAGAGAAATTCCTAGGACGACCGTTGGTGTGGTACACTTGTGGATCTCCAACAGGGTTTGTGGAACCCACTTGCTCAGTTTGTATGTTACTAGGCGGTGCAGGTGAAGTCTAACTGTTTCATCGGAAACATTGAATTGTCTTGCAAGTTCACCACATGTTAGACTACTGTCCTCTTCAATGGCTGCATTTTGGACTCTGTCATTCAAGACCTGTGGTCGTCCACTGTGAGGTTCATCATGGAGAGACAAATATCCTGACTTGAATTTTTGAAATTTTTGTGGATGAGCGCCTTGCAGTATGTTCATCCACAGCACTATCCCCAAACGCTTGACATATGCGGCGACTTGATGCAGCTGCTGATAAGCCCACCAAACAGCCCTGAACAAGATCTCTAGACACTTCCATCTTTCTCACAGCTGTCCAGCTTATAACTGATGGCCGGGCATGATGTGCATGTTTTTTATAACGTTTGATGTTTCTATTTCCGGCTGTCCAAATTTAAAAACAATTGCTACACGCATTTTGTATATATTTCAACTTCATTCAATGACTAATAAAAAAACAGAGAGAACTTTTTTGGTTACCTTGTATAAAGCAAAATGTTTAAAGAGAATCTTTTTGAAAGGGTTTTTGAAAAGACAGAGTTTATCTTTAAAATTATTTTTGTGTAAATTATTCTTTTTGACTGTAGTGTATTTTCATCTTTTTTCTTTTTTTTTACATTTTTCTTTCTCTCGCCTTTTTTTGTCTTTTTAGTTTTTTATGTCTATTCCTATCTTTCTCCTTTATTTTGCATGAGAATATATTCTATGCGGATGTGTGTTGTGGTGCAGTGAATATTGGCTTGAAACAAGAAATTGGGGAGCCAAGTTTGAATTCCAGTTGAATGCCCTGCATTCATTTACATGCAAATTACCTTGGGAAATATATTAATCCGTCCCTCTTCACCAGTTATGAGCTAAATAACAGAACAAATTGGGTTCTGTAGCATTGGCTGGAAGCCAGTTTACCACAGCAAATAATGACAACTTACTGCTGGAAAATCTTTTGCCCAGTCAGTCATGTCTCTTTCAGGACATGATCACCCATGTGTGTATCACGTATGGCAATTAACTGACTGATATATTCTACACACTGTCTTTGTCTCTTTTATACATTTGTCCATTCTTAAAATTTATTATCGATGTATATATTTTACCAATAAAATGCAACCGCAACTTCTACTCCAACAGTTTCTTTCCTCACACTTCCCGACTGTGGAATTCCCTTCCACACGATTGCTTCCCTGACGGCTACAATCTCCAGGAGTTTAAATGTAAGGTCAACAGACACCTCCTAACACACTAACCTGCTCCCATTCTATCAAACACTCTTCCCATCTGCCCAACCCTCATCCTCGGTATCCTTACTCATGTCACCTTCCTCCTAACATTCCCTATGTCTAACCACTCCTTCTCTTTACCTTCCCCTATGTAGCCCCATGCGCAATAGTGGCAGTGGAATGCCTTGCTTGGGGTGAGATGATTAAAAAAAAAAAACATATTTTCTCATAAGATTTGTTTTGACTGTGTGTGATTTGATGAACCTATTCTCAATTTATTTCTTGTTTAAATAATACAAGCTTCACTTTCTCTGTTAAAAACGATTTTATTTTTAAATATTAGAGTAGATAGACTAAACTATCACCCGGTTCACACTCCACCCACGTCTATTGAACTGGTGAAAAGGCTCATCCCTTCTTTCCTGTTTAGGTTGTTGTTTCCAGCTTTCTCTTTTCCAATCTTTTACTCTTTTCCATACTTTTCCTCTTTTTTTTTTTCAATTGGAGTAAACAGACTAAGCTATCACCTGGTTCACACTCCACCCACATCTATTGACCTGGTGAAGAGGCTCATCACTTGTTTCCTGTTTAGGATGTGGTTTTCAGCTTTCTCTTTTCCAATCTTTTCACTCTTACGTAGCCCCCTGCACATCAGTGGCGTTACCACCTTGGTGATATAAAAAATTTTGAGTGAATTTATTTATTTTTTAACAGTCTGAATGAGACAATGTAAAATTATATTGTCGAAATAAATCTTGATTTATAACTGTTTAATTATGTTTTGAGCTTTCCTCTCAATATTTTATAATGCTCTGGATAATATCCATCGAGCTCTATATTTTTATCTAATTATCTGCTTATAAATTTATACATATATATGTAAGAATAAAATAAAGAACAAAGTATGGAATGTGTCTTAATCTGTTATAGTTCACTTTTGTTAAAGCGTCTTCAGAGATTGAGTTAAATGAAAAATTAAAAACATTTACAGAAACAGTATCCTGGAATGTTGTGATTTCAGTTGATTCTTATTGGTCGAATCTTGATTCTTATTGGTTGGATATATATCATGTGTATTATGAAAAACATGTTAGATTGAGATGCATTTTCTACTTTGTTCTTTATTTCATTCTATCAGCTTGACAGATTCCGATCCATATATTCAACTCATAGACATATCTGCAATATCATGCATATAATATAAATTAAATAAGATGTCCATTATATATTAATATTAAATTACTAAAATAAGATATACATGCAGCAGTTTCAAAGTAAAGTGTAAGTGCCCAGCAGGCTAGGCTTATGATTTTTTCTGACCGAAGAAAATAGAAAGGAATAAACATATGAATGAAGGAGGAGAGAAAGGAAAGAGTTTCAATATGTTACAGAGATAGAAATGATTCTCAACAAGAATTCTGTTTGTGAGCTTCAGCAGCAGATTTCTTTTGAATAAAGTAGTGCAGTAAAATTCCCTACAAATACACTTTCTTTGTCACGAAATCCGACATATTTAACACTATGAAAAACAAAGCTGGTTACACTTTGGCAAAAAGACATACACTGAATTGTAAGCTTGCTTATAACTCTTTCTTATAGATGCATCACCATCTGAAACTACACTACCGGCCATAATTATTAGGCCACCCCAATGTTTTAAAAAATGATGTATTTCATACTATTTTTTAGTATTTATTGCAAAAGTGAATAATTGTAAATGAAAAGAGAATGGTTCTTTTGTTAATATTGCACAATAACATGAGTATCAAATGAATTTATAAATATTTGATAATTACCTATATTGCAGTTTCATCAATGAAAGAGTGAAAACAATTTAGGGTGATTTAGACGAGTTCATCTTTGCTTCCTTGTCTCGTAAAATTTTGCAAAGTAATAATAACTGACAGAGCTGAAGGGGCATTTTTATTTTAAATAATCATTTCACCCCAAGCAAAGCATTACTGCCACTGGTGTGCAGGGTTTCTTTTTTTAATCATATCACCCCAAGCAAGGCAGTCCACTGCCACTATAGCGCAGGGGGTTACATAGAGTGATTGGATATAGGAAATGTCAGAGGGAGGGTGATAGATGAGTTAGGATGTACGTAGGGAGAGTGTTAGAGGGAATGGGTACAAGTTAGTGTGTTAGGAGTTGTCTATTGACCTTACATTTAAGCAATCATGCAAAAGGGAATTCCACAGGTGGGAAGTGTGAGAAAAGAAGCTATTGGAGTAGAAATTGCGGTTACATTTCGTCGGTTTCACTGTAAAGGGGTGGGACCTAGTTCCCAATCTAGCATCTCGTGCAAATTCACACCTGGGGGCACCAGTGATTTAAGTTCATCCGAGCAGAAGCCGTGAAAGTACTTATAGAAGAGGCACAGGGAAGCCACGTCACACTGGTGTGAGAGTGACTGCAGGCGGTCAGCTAAGTCGATATCGATCACATTACAGATTCTCCACTGTATTTTGTCAAGAAGCCTGAGGAGAATAGCAGGGGCACCCGAACAGATGTGGCAGCAGTATTCAATACATGGGCAGACGGTAGATTTATATATGTGCAGGATAGATTCAGGCGGAAAGAATTTCCAGGTCCTGCACAGAGAGCCGACTTTCATAGCAGCGGATTTAGCAATGGATTTGACATAGTCATTCTACTTGAGGTCCGCTGAGAGTGTCAGGCCGAGCAGGTGTAGTGTTTTACTTTCTGGGAGGCAAGCCTGTTCCATGCTAATGGGGGGGGGTGTAGTTGTCTGTGGGGTTAATTGGAAGAATTGAATTTTACGAGCCATTTCTTACCCCAATCCACCACGGTTTAGAGGTCCTTTTCAGGCTCGATAGCGAGGTTCGCCTTGTCACCAACAGCAGATTTTTGATGGAGGTGAGAGTAAACTGTGGTATCATCGGCGTACATACCTACTTGGGATGTTATAACATTGGGGAGATCATTGATGTAGATTAGAAAGAGCGTAGGACCTAGGATGTATCCTTGGGGGACACCCACATTTGTAGGATAGTTCTGAGAGGCATGTCCGTTTAATACCACCTTCAAAGTACGGTTAGAGAGGAATGACTGGATTAGGCCCAACAAAAGTCCAGTTATGCTGTAGCTTCACAGATTCCATAGAAGGCCGGCATGCCATACTCTGTTGAACGCTTTAGATATGTCCAAGGCGACGGTTCGCACTTCACCATTCTTGTTGAGAGCCCGGTATATATACTCTGTGATGGTCGTTAGCATATCAGCAGTGGACCTTGTGAAGCAGAAGCCAATTGCTTGTCCGAAAGTAGCCTGTGGGCTGTGAGATGTTGAATGACCTTGGCATTGATAATGGCTTCGAACACTTTGCCAAAGATCGGAAGAAGGCTGATAGGGCAGTAATTTGCGGGGTTTGAGGGTTCACCAGTGTTCTTAAATATTGGAACCACAGAAGAAGACTTCCAACAGGCAAGAAAGCAGGAGGAAATAGGCAGAGGTTGTAGAGTTTAGAAAGGATAGAGGAGAGTTCAGGGGCACATTTCTTCAAGACTATGATAGGGATACCGTCCCCACCACACGCTTTGTGAGGGTCAAGTTTTGAGATTATGTTAGAAATCAGTGAGGGCGTTATATGGACGTCATTCAATTGGGCCTCTGTTCTAGGTGGGAAGTTGGGTGTATAGACTCCAGATGAATCCAGACACAAGTTGGCCAAGAATCTACGGGCAAAGCATTCAGCCTTGTCCGCTAGGGAGGTGAGGACCTCAAACTTGATTAGTGCGGGTATTGAGAACTTACTCTTGTTAAGCACGATTTTACAGAGGCACCAGTAGTCTTTGACGCCGAACTTAGAGTATGCTATGCGTTGCTTCAATCTGGCATCAAACAGCATCTTAGCTTCACTACGTACCTTTTTACACTTATTACGAGCTGAGGCAAAGAGGCGCCTGTTTTGGTCCGACACATGGCTACGATAAAGCCGGAAGAAGTGATTCCGGTGGGCAATGGCGGCCGAGCAAGCGGGCGAGAACCAGGGAGACGAATGGGATTTAAGCTGAAATTTCCTGGCAGGGATGAAAGCATCGATGCCAGCCTTAACCCAGGAGGAGACCTCTGATGCACAGTCTTCGACAGGAAGACTAAAAACATTGTTCCAAGGGACGTCGCAGAGGAAGTCACGGAACGAATCCCAGTCTGCTCTTTGATAGCAGTAGGATATTCTGTTGGTCTGGGTTTGGGTTTCTTGGGTAGGGGTGGAGTGGAAAGAGATGTTGACAGAAACTACAGTGTGGTCAGAATTTCCGAGAGGGCAGAGCTGTCTGGTGGTGCAAGAATTTGGGATGGAAGTAAAGCAGAGGTCTAATAAAGAGTCCCTTCCATTAGGGCTGTTGGAGAAATGTGTGGAGAAGTCCACCACTTGCATAAGGGATTGGGAGATTGAAAAATTAATGGTGTGTACACCAGCAGGGTCGGTGACAGAGTTTTCCAGCCACTTAGTGTGGTGGGCGTTAAAGTCACCAAACACAAAGATATGGGCAGATGGGTGAGAAGAAAAGGCCTTGTCAATATTGTCAGAGATGCTGTCAAGTACTGAACAGTCAGAGGAGGAGGGGGAGGCCGTAGAGGAAGAACAGATAGCTCACTGAGCGTAGAAGTGAGAGACGGAAGCACATGAAAGACTGGTCCAGGGATTCAAGAGATGTCATTCTAGCTAGGGGGAGGTGTTCACTGTCATATACACCAAGCCCATGCATATGGACATTGGAGTCCTTCCTGAAGAGGGGAAGGTAGCCAGGAACATAAAACTCAGAGGAGGGGATAGAAGGGTGAAGGTTAGTTTCACATAGGGCTAAGATATCAGGTGAGTTAGTTTGGAGGAATGATTCTACGCTATAAAAGTTAATTTGGATGCCTCGTATGTTAGTGAAAGAGACACAGACAGGTTTGGGCGTTTTCCGAGTAGCTGGTTTTGTTTTGCTGTTTTGATTGTTTTTCTTCATAGTGTTTTTGGTGAGGAGGGCGGTCTAGAGTAAAATTGGTCGGTCACTGTTTGCAGCATGTGAGGAATAGAGATTGGCGCAGCCTGCAACATAATGTGCCCTCAGGGTTGCCCACCAGAGGTTCATGCAGGGATGCCTGTCCATGCGCAATATGGCACTACAGGAACCCGATATTATTCAACTGTTGATCAGAGCAGCCTCTCAAGACGCTACACATGTAAGAGGTGATTGATGAGTAAGAGAAACAAGTTACAGGGAGTATCATAGAATGGATAAGAGAAGGATGAGAACAATGGTGTGAAGAGAGCTTCATAAGAATAGAGTGGAAATGGAGATGAACATGATAGAAGGGTTGTCAGGGAAAGGATGCAAATCAAGGAGATAAGAGATAGCAATTGACATTGCATTTAAATTCTTACAGATCGTAGCTGTCTGGAAAGCAAGTATACAGAAGGGAATTCAGTAGGTAGGAAGTGCAAGAAAAGAAGTCAATAGAGTAGAAGTTGTAGTTATATTTGATTGATTTCACTGTAAAAGTGTGGGACCTAGTTGCTAGTCCAGTAGCTCTAGTAAATTCATACAGAGGGGCCCCAGGGAGCTAAGCTCATTGAAGCAGAACCAGTGAAAGTATCTGTAGAAGAGACAGAGGTCATAATATTCAAGGTCTTAATAATATAAATGAGATAAGATTTTTATTTTATATTAATATTAAAATAATAAAACAACATATCTATGCATCAGTTTCAAAGTAGAGTGTAAATGTCCAGCATGCTAGGCTTATAGCTTTTTTTCCTATCAAGGAAAATCTTTTTCTTCTATGTGCATTATTCTTTCAGGACGTAGGCAATCATTGCTTTCCATGTCTCCCTATCTCTGGTGGCTCTTAACATGCTTTCTCCTGTTACACCACGCAACCACAGTTCTGTCATTCACCTTTCAAATATGTTATCATCTGCTTTTCCTCTGTGTCTTTTTCCTTCTATTTGACCTGTTAGTATCAGGTTCTCCAAACCCTCCATCCTTATTGCATGTCTCAGGAACTTTAGCTTTCTCTTCCTGATGCTCAGTATTAATTTCCTTTTCATTTCTATCCTTTCCAAAACCTCATCATTGCTCATATGCTCAATTCATGATATCAGCAGCATCTTTCTGTAGAACCACATTTCAGTTGCTTCAAGTTTTTCCTTCATCTTTGATGATATTGTCCAGCATTCACTGCCATATTGAAGAACTAACATCACATAGCAACCAAGTACTCTTTTCTTTGTTTCTAGGAAAATCTTCCTGTCTGTTAATACTCTACTCCGCTTCTGGAACACATCCTTCACCATGCCAATTCGCCTTCAGATCTCTGTGTGGCACCTTCTGTTTTCTGTTAGAACACTTCCCTGGTACTTCAATTTTTGTACCTACTTGATTTTAGTATCCCCCACCTGTATTTGGAATTTTGGGCTGCTCTTTTTGCTGATGACCATGTTTTCTTGCAGTTTATTTGTAGTCCTTTTTTGTCACTCTCCACCGCTACCTTCTGTAAGAGATATTATAGTTTCCTTTCTGTGTCTGCTATCAGCACTGTATCATCTGCGTACCTTATGTTGTTTAAATTGTAGCCTCCAATGACAAATCCTGGCATAACATCTAGGGTTCTCAGAATAGTCTCGCTAAGGAAAATAGGAAGGAATAAATATATGAATGAAGGAAGGAAGAAAAGAAAAAGTGTCACGTGAAATTTGTTGATATGTCTATTATATATGAGAATAGTTTTCTTAGAGATGAACACAAAATACTCAGATGCAATGTAAACATGTCATGTCAATGTTCAGTATCTTCTCTGTTTACACTTTTGACCTTGAGTCTGATAAGTTTTCTTTGAAACCTCACCATATTGAATTTAGTGGTGACATTTCTGCTTAGCTCTTTGACAGATTTTTCTTTCGGTCAGGCTATGATATATCTTTTGATTTTTCTTAAATTGTATCCAGGAAGGTATTTGATGAGCTTGAAGCAGCAAAATGGGTTAGCAACTGAAAACTGAGAAGAACCCAAAAATAAAGAATTGAAGTAACAGGTTGTATTGATATCAAATTTGGTGGAAAACCTTGGTTCTGTTGTTTGGTCAAATAAGGAAAGCACATTTTTTTCTTTTTATTCAGCTTAAAAAAAAAGAAAACCAAATGAAACTTGAAAGTGATAACAAGAGAAAAAAAGGAATAACAAAAGAAGAAGAAAGAACTAAATAGAATGAGAAGATAAAAATAAAAAATTGAAAGAGTATGATAGAAGGAAAGAGGGTGATAGAATAAGAGAAAGAAATAAAGATTGAAAGCAAAAAAGAAAGAAAGGAATGAAGATATAATGAAAGTAAAAAAAGAAAGAAATGAAGAAAGAATGAAAGGAAAAAAGAAAGAAAAAATGAAGAAAGAATTAAAGAAAGAAATGAAGAAAAAATGAATGCAAAAATGAAAGAAAGAAATGAAGAAAAAAAGAAAGAAATGATGAAAGATTGAAAGCAAAAAAGAAAGAAATGAAGAAAGACTGAAAGCAAAAAAGAAAGAAATGAAAAATAAATTCTAATTGATAGAAAGACAGAAAAAAGATGAACAATGAGGACAAATGAAATATAAAAATAGCAAAGAAAAAAGAATGAAAAAAGAGGATATAATAAAAAAGAAAGAAAGAAAAATTATCTCTCATTAATAGAAAGACAGAAAAAGAAAATAAGGTAAAATGAAATCTAAAAATAATAAAGAAAAATGTAAAAAAAAGATGATATAATAAATTTGAGATAAAGAAAAAATTATCTCTCATCGATAAAAAGACAGGAAAAGACAATAAGGACAAATGAAATGTAAAAAGGACAAAGAAAAAGAATGAAAGAAAAAGAAGGAAAAATAAATGAAAGAGAAAGTGTAAAAGTAATTGAGCAATTAAGAAAAAAAAGAAAAAGTCTCAAAAGAATGTGAGAGAAGAAGGAGTAGTAATAAATGGAAAAATAGAAAAGAAAAAATGATAGAGAAAAGAACGAAAAATAGATTGAAAAAGAAAATGAGAAATGTGTAGCGAAAAAAAAAAATGTGATGCAAATGAAAAAACAAAATTAGAGTGAATAAGAATCTAACAAAAGGGGTAAAAAATAAAAGAAAGAAAGCAAAACTGATCAAAAAAGAAAGAAAAACAGTATGAATAATAAACAATCAAGGAAATTTAAATAAAATAAGAAAAACTGAGTGAAATAGAAAAAAACAGGGGAAAAAATAGGATGAAAAATAAAGAAACAAACAAAGTTGGTGAAAAAAAGATAAAAACAATGAGAAAGAATGGGGTGAAAAAGAAAAAGAAGAGAAAGAATAATAGGTTGAAAAATAAACAAATGAATTGAAAAAGAAAGAGCAGAAAGAAAGAAAAACAAAAAAGGAAAAGAAAAGTAAAATGGGTGAAAAGAAAGAAAAATTAAAAGAAAATGAAAGATGGAAAAGAAGAAAAAGAAATAAGCAAGAAAGAAAAAATCACAAAAAAAAATTATCGAAAGAGAGCATGAATTATGAGTGACAAAGAAAAACTAAATGAAAGAAATTTGGTCCAAAAAGCTGAATGAAGGAAAAAAGATAGAAAGAGAAAAACAGGCAACAAATATAAAAAAAAGAAAGAGAACAGCCACAAAAAAACATGAAACATAGATAGATAGATAGAAAGAGAGAGAGAGAGAGAGAGAGAGAGAGACGAAGAGAGAGAGAAAGAAAGAGAGAGAGTGAGTAGGGGAAGAAGAGGAAAGAAAGATTAAAAAGTACGCTTCTTCTTCTATGTGCCTCGTCCTTTCAGGACGATCATGGCCTTCCATGTCTCTCTATTCCTGGTGGCTCTTATCATGCTTTCTCCTGTTACAGCACACTACCCCCATTCTGCTATCCACCCACTCAGCCCAGTCATGAACGTTACACGCTGTTTTCCCCTGTCTCTCCTTCCTTCTATCTGGCCAGTTAGCATCAGGTCCTCCAAGCCCTTCTTCCTCATTGCATGCCCCAGGAACTTTAGCTGTCTCTTTCTGATGCTCAGTATTAATTTCCTTTTCATTTCCATCCTTTCCAAAACCTCATCATTACTCACATTCTCAATCTATGATATCAGCAGCATCCTTCTGTAGAACCACATTTCAGTTACTTCAAGTTTTTCTTTCATTTTCATCTTTTCCTTCATCTTTTTACACATAGTAATCCAGTACTCTCTTCTTTGTTTCTAGTGAAATTTTCCTGTCTCTTAATACTCTACTTAGCTTCTGGAATGCGTCCTAAAACGTTACATGCAAATTACATGTAGCTGTTATCACTCTTTCCAGTACTGACAGAGGTTTCTTTCCTAAACTTTTGCTTGAAGTAGTGTGGACTGTCAACATCTTCACTGTACCATTATTTTCTCTTCAAGTTACAAGTGCTAAACATTTTAATTGCTTGGGTGAAATGATTAAAAAAAAGGAGAAATGTATGTAGAGAATGTAAAAGAATCTTGTGAATATCAGTTTTCTGTAAAAAAAAAATGAACAGAGGGCAGAATATGTGGCACTGAAATCCAAAGGCACATTAGGAGAGCCAAAATGCCTTCAAAAAGCTAAGCAGAGTATTAAGAAATAGAAAATTTTGCTAGAAAAAAAGAAAAGAGTTGTATACTGTTATGTAATATCTGTAAAAAAAAATGAACAGAGGGCAGAATATGTGGCACTGAAATCCAAAGGTACATTAGGAGAGCCAAAAATGCCTTCCAAAAGCTCTGCAGAGTATTAAGAAATAGAAGACTTTGCTAGAAAAAGAAAAGAGTCGTATACTGTTATGTAATATAAGTCCTTTTCTATGGCAGTAAATGCTGGGCAATCTCCTCACGGGTGAAGCAGAAACTTGAAGCAACAGAAATGTCATTCTACAGAATGATGCTGAGGATGACATGGACCAAATATGGGAACAATGACAAAGTTTTAGAGACAATGGAAACAAAAAGGAAGCTTACACTTAATATCAGGAAAAGATATTTGAAATTTCTGGGTCACATAATGAGGAAGGCGAGCTCAGAAAATCTAATACGCACAGAACAGATTGAAAGCAAGAAGGACAGATGATAACTATGCATAACAAAGGACAGGGAAATGTGGAGAGCCATGATCACCAAAGTCCTGAAGAGAAGACAAAACATTAGAAGAAAAAGAAAGAACTTGAGTAAATGGATGATGAAACAGGGTTTAGGAGAAAATTAAAATTTATTAATAGCTACAAAGGACAGGGAAATGTGGAGAGCCATGATCACCAAAGTCCTGAAGAGGAGACAAAACATTAGAAGAAAAAGAAAGAACTTGAGTAAATGGATGATGAAACAAGGTTTAGGAGAAAATTAAAATTTATTAATAGCTACAAAGGACAGGGAAATGTGGAGAGCCATGATCACCAAAGTCCTGAAGAGGAGACAAAACATTAGAAGAAAAAGAAAGAACTTGAGTAAATGGATGATGAAACAGGGTTTAGGAGAAAATTAAAATTTATTAATAGCTACAAAGGACAGGGAAATGTGGAGAGCCATGATCACCAAAGTCCTGAAGAGGAGACAAAACCTTAGAAGAAAAAGAAAGAACTTGAGTAAATGGATGATGAAACAGGGTTTAGGAGAAATAACAAAAAGACAAGAAAAAACTTGAATTCATGGAGAGCCATGATCCCCTACATCCTCAAGAGAAATGGCACATGGAAAAAGAAGAAAAAGAATTTGTTTTTCAATCAACCTGAAAAAACTTGGTATTATTTACATTGTTCGAACTGCTATCCTCATCTTTATTGCCGTGTTTACAATGTTTCGGACATTGTAGAATCCAGCCTTCTTCAGTTGCTAGAAATTTGAAGCCAAACCTATATTTCAATCGCTGGGGTATATCATTCTCATTCCATGTGTGATGACACTTCCAAATGACATGCAGTATAGTCAGTCAGTTAAGTGCCATACATGATACACGCTTGGGTGATCATGTCTCGAAAGAGACATGACTGACTGGGCAGAAGATTATCTCGCAGTAGGTTGCCATTGCTTTCTACGCTAGACTGGTTGCCGACCAAGGCTATAGAACCCAATCTGTCCTGCTATTTAACCCATAACTGGAAGGAAGGGGTGGATTAATACCTTTCCCAAGGGTATTTGCGCTAAGTGAATACAATGGATTCAACTGGAATTCGAACTCGGCTCCCCGGTTTCTCGTTCCATGCTGATATCCACTGTACCACAACGCACGTCCATGCAGTATAGACAAATGCTTAAAAACTTGGATCATAAACAAGATATAAAGAAAATGAATGATTTCAAAACCAAAACCTAAAATTGGGTTTTATCTTCTTTTGCTATTTTTGATGGAAAGATAAAGGTAAAACCTAGATTGGTCCTGATGAATTTTCAATAAGCAGGGGTATATATCAGGGTTCCTATGGGTATATTTGAAATAACTAAAAAAATAAATAATAAAGAATAAATTTATTTGTTTACCTCTGATCTCTAAAAATGATGGCAATATTTAAGTTTGAAAGATTTTACAAGTACACTGCAAGTACAAACAGGCAAAAATAAATTATGGTATTTTGTTTATTTTGTAATTATCCACAGAGAGTGTTTTCACAATCACTACAATTTCAACTTCTTTAAATGTAGGGTTAACTGTTATGTTTTTATATAGCCTTATAAAATGCAGAGAACTTGATGGAACCTAACTGCTAATCTGGGACTGCATCTCAATTTGTGAAGACGAAGTATGAAAAATGAAAGCTCATCAGAACAATTACCATCAAAATATTTATAGAAATGACATTACAGCAATGGAAAAGTGACTGAAGCTGCGATTCTTAATCTACGACTGATAACATTCCATATTCTTTTAGATTCCTTTCCAAAATCTATAGATATATAGCAAAAGCATCAGACCAAATATTCAATGATTTCATGAATGCTAGTCTCATAAATGTGCAAGATATATTCTGACAAAAAACATTGTCTATCATAACATACTGAACTGATGTTTCTAAGAACAGACATACCAGTTGATTCATGATCATCTATCTATCTATCTATCTATCTATCTATCTATCTATCTATCTATTTATCTATCTCAGTGCATTATCTATCTATCTATCTATCTATCTATCTATCTATCACAGTTTGTTCATTATCTATCTATCTATCTATCTATCTATCTATCACAGTTTGTTCATTATCTATCTATCTATCTATCTATCTATCTATCTATGACAGTGGAAAATGTGAGAATAAAAAAACACAGTGAATTTATCATCTGGAGGTTAGCATCAGCCATAACATTGGAAATCAGAAAATGTTCTTTAAGATAATTGTGGTGTATTGGATATCGGCTCGGAACAAGAAATCGGCAAGCCAAGTTTGAATTCCAGCTGAATTCATTGCATTCACTTACATGCAAATACCTTGGGAAAGGTAATAATCCGTCTATTCCTTCCAGTTATGGGTTAAATAACAGGACAGATAGGGTTCTATAGCCTTGGTCGGCAACCAGTCTACCGCAGAAAGCAATGGCAATCTACTGCAGGATAATCTTCTGCCCAGTCAGTCATGTCTCTTTTGAGACATGATCGCCTAATGCATGTTGGGAATACTATAGAAATTTTAGGAAGTTTTAATGAAAACAGCAGCTACAAAGAAACTACTGCTAACAAGCAGAAAAAAAAGAGCAGGAATTTATGAGATGCATAAGAAGAAAAGCTTTGGAAAATTTAACACTCACAAGGACATAGTAAAGGTAAGTAAAGCACAAGAACATAGCAAGTAGCTAACAGGACAAGTTTGACAAAATAGAAGGAGTAAGAAGGCAAAATAGGGTTATGAAGCAGCAATTAATGCAGAGAGTAACATAAAGAAGATGTGGAGAACCATGCTTAAATAGAGAAGTCTGTGGAGAACCATGATTAGTGAAAAGAAATTCCTAATTGATTTATTTTCTTCCTTGACTATGTTCTAGTCACGTTCTGATGATTTACCCTCCGTGGAAGAAGAATCTGCAATGCTATTGATTCTAAAGTAGCATCTCAGCTTCAGTTACTTTCCACCCCAAATAATTTCATTATGAAAATGCATTGCCAACGATTTTACTATGAAAATGAATTGCCAATGAATTTACTATGAAAATGCATTGCAAATGATTTTACTATGAAAATGCATTGCCAACGATTTTATTATGAAAATGAATTGCCAATGAATTTACTATGAAAATGCATTGCAAATGATTTAACTATGAAAATGCATTGCCAACAATTTTACTATGAAAATGCATTGCAAATAATTTTGCTATGAAAATACATTGGCATGATGTTACTATGAAAATGAATTGCCAATGATGTTACTATAAAAAGGGATTGCAAATGATTTTACTATGAAAATGAATTGCTAATGATTTTACTATGAAAATGAATTGCCAATGATTTTACTATAAACATGCATTGCCAACGATTTTACTATAAAAATGCATTGCCAATGATTTTACTATGAAAATGAATTGCCAATGATTTTATTATAAAAATGCATTGCCAACGATTTTACAATGAAAATACATTGCAAGTGATTTTACTATAAAAATGCATTGCCAATGATGTTACTATGAAAAGCATTGCAAATGATTTTACTATAAAAATGCATTGCCAACGATTTATTATGAAAATGCATTGCAAATGATTTTACTATAAAAATGCATTGCAAATGATTTTACTATAAAAATGCATTGCAAATGATTTTACTATGAAAATGAATTGCCAATGATTTTATTATAAAAATGCATTGCCAATGATTTTACTATGAAAATGAATTGCCAATGATTTTACTATAAAAATGCATTGCCAATGATGTTACTATGAAAAGGCATTGCAGATGATTTTACTATAAAAATGCATTGCAAATGATTTTAATATGAAAATGAATTGCCAATGATTTTATTATAAAAATGCATTGCCAATGATTTTACTATGAAAATGAATTGCCAATGATTTTACTATGAAAATGAATTGCCAATGATTTTATTATAAAAAGGTATTGCCAATGATTTTACTATGAAAATGAATTGCCAATGATTTTACTATAAAAATGCATTGCCAATGATTTTACAATGAAAATACATTGCAAATGATTTTACTATAAAAATGCATTGCCAATGATGTTACTACAAAAATGCATTGCCAATGATTTTACTATGAAAATGAATTGCAAATGATTTTACTATAAAAATGCATTGCCAATGATGTTAATATGCAAAGGCATTGCAGATGATTTTGCTATAAAAATGCATTGCCAATGATTTTACTATGAAAATGAATTGCAAATGATTTTACTATAAAAATGCATTGCAAATGATTTTACTATGAAAATGAATTGCCAATGATTTTACAATAAAAATGCATTGCCAACGATTTTACTATGAAAATACATTGCCAATGATGTTACTATGAAAAGGCATTGCAAATGATTTTACTATAAAAATGCAATGCCAATGATTTTACTATGAAAATGAATTGCAAATGATTTTACTATAAAAATGCATTGCAAATGATTTTACTATGAAAATGAATTGCCAATGATTTTACAATAAAAATGCATTGCCAACGATTTTACTATGAAAATGCATTGCAAATGATTTTACTATAAAAATACATTGCCATGATGTTACTATGAAAATGAATTGCCAATGATTTTACTATAAAAATGCATTGCCAATGATGTTACTATAAAAAGGGATTGCAAATGATTTTACTATGAAAATGAATTGCCAATGATTTTACTATAAAAATTCATTGCCGATGATTTTACTATGAAAATGCATTGCCAATGATGTTACTATAAAAAGGGATTGCAAATGATTTTACTATGAAAATGAATTGCCAATGATTTTATTATAAAAATGCATTGCCAACGATTTTACTATGAAAATGCATTGCAAATGATTTTACTGTAAAAATGCATTGCCAATGGTTTTACTATGAAAAGGCATTGCAGATGATTTTACTATAAAAATGCGTTGCAAATGATTTTACTATGAAAATGAATTGCAAATGATTTTACTATAAAAATGCATTGCCAATGATTTTACTACGAAAATGCATTGCCAACGATTTTACTATGAAAATGCATTGCAAATGATTTTACTATAAAAATGTATTGCCAACGATTTTACTATGAAAATGCATTGCAAATGATTTTACTATAAAAATGCATTGCCAATGATGTTATTATGAAAAGGCATTGCAGATGATTTTACTCTAAAAATGCATTGCCAACGATTTTACTATGAAAATGCATTGCAAATGATTTTACTATAAAAATGCATTGCAAATGATTTTACTATGAAAATGCATTGCCAATGAGTTTACTATGAAAATGAATTGTCAATGATTTTCCTATAAAAATGTATTGCCAACGATTTTACTATGAAAATGCATTGCAAATGATTTTACTATGAAAATGAATTGCCAATGATTTTACTATAAAAATGCACTGCCAATGATTTTACTATGAAAATGCATTGCCAACGATTTTACTATGAAAATGCATTGCAAATGATTTTACTATAAAAATGCATTGCAAATGATTTTACTATGAAAATGAATTGCCAATGATTTTATTATAAAAATGCATTGCCAACGATTTTACTATGAAAATGCATTGCAAATGATTTTACTATAAAAATGCATTGCAAATGATTTCACTATAAAAATGCATTGCCAATGATGTTACTATGAAAAGGCATTGCAGATGATTTTACTACAAAAACGCATTGCCAATGATTTTACTATAAAAATGCATTGTCAATGATGTTACTATGAAAAGGCATTGCAGATGATTTTACTATAAAAATGCATTGCCAATGATTTTACTATGAAAATACATTGCCAAAGATGTTACTATGAAAAGGCATTGCAAATGATTTTACTATAAAAATGCATTGCAAATGATTTTACTATGAAAATAAATTGCCAATGATTTTACAATAAAAATGCATTGCCAATGATTTTACTATAAAAATGCATTGCCAATGATGTTACTATAAAAAGGGATTGCAAATGATTTTACTATGAAAATGAACTGCCAATGATTTTATTATAAAAATGCATTGCCAACGATTTTACTATGAAAAATGCATTGCAAATGATTTTACTGTAAAAATGCATTGCCAATGGTTTTACTATGAAAAGGCATTGCAGATGATTTTACTATAAAAATGCATTGACAACGATTTTAATATAAAAATGCATTGCAAATGATTTTACTATGAAAATGAATTGCTAATGATTTTACTATGAAAATGAATTGCCAATGATTTTACTATAAAAATGCATTGCCAACGATTTTACTATGAAAATGCATTGCAAATGATTTTACTTAATGAAAAATGAATTGCCAATGATTTTACAATGAAAATACATTGCAAATGATTTTACTATAAAAATGCATTGCCAATGATGTTACTATGAAAAGCATTGCAGATGATTTTACTATAAAAATGCATTGCCAACGATTTTACTATGAAAATGAATTGCCAATGATTTTATTATAAAAATGCATTGCCAATGATTTTACTATGAAAATGAATTGCCAATGATTTTACTATAAAAATGCATTGCCAATGATTTTACAATGAAAATATATTGCAAATGATTTTACTATAAAAATGCATTGCCAATGATTTTATTATGAAAATGAATTGCCAATGATTTTACTATGCAAATGAATTGCCAATGATTTTACTATAAAAATGCATTGCCAACGATTTTACTATGAAAATGCATTGCAAATGATTTTACTATGAAAATGAATTGCCAATGATTTTATTATAAAAAAGCATTGCCAACGATTTTACAATGAAAATACATTGCAAATGATTTTACTATAAAAATGC